>SJYQ01007700.1:2187138-2200615 GCA_006410935.1 Redunca redunca
CACATGACTTCACATTCCAGGATGTCTGGCTCTGGATGAGTGATCACACCATCATGATTATCTGGGTCATGAAGATCTTTTTTGTACAGATCTTCTGTGTATTCTTGCCACCTCTTCTTAATATCTTCTGCTTTTGTTAGGTCCAGACCATTTCTGTCCTTTATTGAGCCCATCTTTGCATGAAATGTTCCCCTGGCATCTCTAATTTTCTTGAAGAGATCTCTAGTCTTTTCCATTCTGTCTTTTCCTCTATTTCTTTGCATTGATCTCTGAAGAAGGCTATCTTATCTCTTCTTGCTATTCTCTGGAACTCTACATTCAGATGCTTATATCTTTCCTTTTTGCCTTTGTTTTTCACCTCTCTTCTTTTCACAGCTATTTGTAAGGCCTCCCCAGACAGCCATTTTGCTTTTTTGCATTTCTTTTCCATGGGGATGGTCTTGATCCCTGTCTCCTGTACAATGTCACGAACCTCATTCCATAGTTCATCAGGCACTCTATCTATCAGATCTAGGCCCTTAAATCTATTTCTCACTTCCACTGTATAATCATAAGGGATTTGATTTAGGTCATACCTGAATGGTCTAGCGGTTTTCCCTACTTTCTTCAATTTAAGTCTGAATTTGGTAATAAAGAATTCATAATCTGAGCCACAGTCAGCTCCTGGTCTTGTTTTTGTTGACTGTTAGAGCTTCTCCATCTTTTGCTGCAAAGAATATAATCAATCTAATTTCGGTGTTGACCATCTGGTGATGTCCGTGTTTAGAGTCTTTTCTTGTGTTGTTGGAAGAGGGTGTTTGCTATGACCAGTGAATTTTCTTGGCAAAACTGTATTAGTCTTTGCCCTGCTTCATTCCGTATTCCAAGGCCAGATTTGCCTGTTACTCCAGGTGTTTCTTGACTTCCTACTTTTGCATTCCAGTTCCGTTTAATAAAAAGGACATCTTTTTTGGGTGTTAGTTCTAAAAGGTCTTGTAGGTCTTCATAGAACCATTCAACTTCTTCAGCATTACTGGTTGGGGCATAGACTTGGATTACTGTGATAGTCAATGGTTTGCCTTGGAAAGTTATTTCTGAGATTGCATCCAAGTACTGCATTTAGGACTCTTTTGTTGACCATGATGGCTACTCCATTTCTTCTGAGGGATTCCTGCCCACAGTAGTAGACATAATTGGTCATCTGAGTTAAATTTACCCATTCCAGTCCAAGTTTAGTGGCTTAAAATAGTCATGTTAATACCATGCAATTCTATATGGCAGAAGTCTGTCCTCAGGTCTCACTGGGCTAAAATCAATGTGTCAGGAGGGTTGCGTTCCTACCTGAAGCTTCTAGGGGAGGATCCATTTCTTTGCTAACAAAGTTTAGTTCCTTGCAGTTACTGCTGCTACTGCTAAGTCACTTCAGTCGTGTCCAACTCTGTGTGACCCCATAGACAGCAGCCCACCAGGCTCCCCCATCCCTGAGATTCTCCAGGCAAGAACACTGGAGTGGGTTGCCATTTCCTTCTCCAATCCATGAGAGTGAAAAGGGAAAGTGGAGATGCTCAGTCATATCCAACCCTCAGTGACCCTATGGACAGCAAACTTCCAGGCTCCTCCATCCATGGGATTTTCCAGGCAAGAGTATTGGAGTGGGGTGCCATTGCCTTGTGGGACTGAAATTCCTGTCCTTGCTGGCTGTCAGTGTAGGGTCATTCACACTTCTTGAAGCCATTCACATGCCTTGTCACATGCTCTATCTCCAAAGCCAGTGTTGGCAGGTCAATCCCTTCTTACATTTGAATCTCTCCAATCCGTTCTTCTGCCCTTCTCTTCCACTTTTTAAAAAGAATTTATTACTTGATTTACTTTTCATTGGAGTATAATTGCTTTTCAATGCTGTCTTAGTTTCTGCTGTACCACAAAGTGAATCAGCTATATATACACATTCTCTTCCACTTTTAAGGACTCATTTGATTTGATTCTTGGTAGCTCAGATGGTAAATAATCTGCCCATGATGCAGGAGACCCAGGTTCCATCCCTGGGTCAAGAAGATCCCCTGGAGAAAGGAATGGCTACCCAATCTAGTATTCTTACCTGGAGGATTCCATGGACAGAGGAGCCTGTCAAGATATAGTGCATAGAATTGCAGAGTTGGACTTGACTGAGCAACTAAGACTTTCACTTTTTCTCATATTTTATTAGATTGGGCCTACCTAGATAATCTAAAATAATCTCCTCATTTCAAAGTTTGTAACAAATTATATGTGCAAAAGAATTATTTGTTATATAATGTAACAAATTAGGATGTGGACATTTTGGGAGGGGTACGTTATTCTGCCTACCACAAAGGTCTAAGTGTCCTATGCATGTGTGGGCTTGTTTGAGATAAATGAATGAATGTTAGAAGTAAACAGGAAATTATCTACTCATGGATTTGAAAAAATCTAAATGCAGTGTACCCTATTAGCATGGGGGAGATAATTGTATGCCTTTCTCACTACAAAAATAGTAGAAAACACTTTATACTTAGCCCAGAACTGTTTCTGAATCTCCATAAACCAATGCATAAAGGAGTTCAAAACCAAGCTGCTGTCACCTACGAATGTGAAAATGCTTTATGGGCTTAGAAATAAGTATACAAATAGAATGTTTTCCTTTAATATCTTCACCAAGTTATGATTCTGAATGTTTGACCATATCTGCTGAACCTGTCCTAAGAAGATGAATACAAATATGGATGTGTGATTAAACTCGACTGAAATGGATTTAATTAACCTGGAGAAGAGAAAAATCAAGGAGTATTTGAAAGGTGTCTTTATTTTGATAAGGGGCTAATATGAAATTAGAAATGTGCTGTGCATTCTTAGGGATTGATGTGGTCCCAGTGAATGCTTGCTTTCAGAATGTTGAGTTCTATTCAACATAAAGAAAGTTTTTCTAATAGTCTGGGCAGTCTAAACATGGATAGGACTGTATCATAAGATCATATCCTTCCTGTCACTAGAGGTCATTGAGCAGTGATGGATAAGCCCTTAGTAAGGTTGTTTGGGATATATTTTAAGTACTAAAGGGTTATATACTGTTTTTAGGAATGTGGTTCTTTTTTCCTAATCAAACTTTCCAGTTCTATGATAATTTTGTCGAGGTTTTTATGTCTTTCAAATATGTAAAAATTAAATCTCAGGTTGTTTGAAATGGATGAATTTCCATAACATAAAAGGACGACATTTACATGAAATGTGCAGATTTCTATATTGTAGTAATTATAAACACACATTAGTTGATCAATACACACTATTCATTTGTTAATATTTGTTTTATGAAGCATTATCTGGGACTGTGCTCAATTTTGAAGATACAGACCCAGACTCCACAAAGCTTATGGATTTATGGGGCAAACAGAGGGTAAACTAATGAGCAGATGAACAAAATCATTTATCATAGATTATATTATAAAGAAGATAAACAGGATGATAGGTTAAAAAGAATAGCAGAAACCCCAATTTAAACAAGGTAATTACGGGAGAACTTTCAGAGGAGCTGACATTTAAACTGAACATGAAGTGAAAGAAAGGGAAGGCTCCTTTACATAACCTTATGAGTTATGAATCCTTTCAATATCCCTGTGAGTTGAGAACTATTATTGTCTTAATTTCATAGAGGGAGAAACTGAGACTTAGATTTACCTGTACAATTTAATTGCTTAAGCATGATGAAGCTTGAATTGGGACTCAGGTCAGTAAGATCTCAGAACCTGTTAAAGTTGTAATCCCCCAACCTTTAGTTTTTAGGTCCCATCTGATTCTGAGTTTCTGTGACTGCAACTGACCAGTGTGACTTGGACAAAGTGAATACCTGCCACCATGCTCTTCTCTTTCTGTTGTGCTAGCGAATGAACTGGTAACTTGAAGAATGCTAAATTTCTAAGAAGGAGTTAAAATACTGCAACACAGAAATATACCCTAAAGCTGATGGAGCTAGTTAGAATTTTTATTTGGACATGGGTCGTGGAAGACACAGGGGCAGAAATAGATGAAAGACCAGTTTACATTGATACCATTTTGATAATGCTGATATATAATATGTGCATTGGTCTAATAAAAGCCATTTATGTATATATAGGAGGAATATACCTACTGAAGACAAGTAGTTGCTAAGTGTGGGTTTAGTGCATCATTCGGAGAAGGCGATGGCACCCCACTCCAGTCCTCTTGCCTGGCAAACCCCACGGGCGTAGGAGCCTGGGAAGCTGCAGTCCATGGGGTCGCTAGGAGTTGGACACGACTGAGCAAATTCACTTTCACTTTTCACTTTCATGCGTCGGAGAAGGAAATGGCAACCCACTCCAGTGTTCTTGCCTGGAGCATCCCAGGAACGGAGGAGCCTGGTGGGCTGCCGTCTCTGGGGTCGCACAGAGTCAGACACGACTGAAGCGACTTAGCAGCAGCAGCAGCCGCAGCAGTGCATCACTGAGAGTAGGGAAGTCAGGGGGCAAATCCGAATGAGGGAGAGACCTGTGCAGGTGGTGCCAGTCGCCCCTCCTGTGCTGTGCTGCGCTGCAGGCAGTGTGCCTGACTCTTTATGACCCTGTGCACTGCAGCCCACCAGACTCCTCACCTGTGGAATCTGTCAGACAAGAAGACAGGAGTGGGTTGCCATTTCTTTCCCTAGGAGCTACCCCTGCTATTGTGTAACATTGGGAGAAACCACTTTATTTCTCATAAACTCAATTTCCTCATCATGCTCAAAGGCTTCCTGACAACATGCTCGACAGATCTGTAAAAGCCAACCTCTTCTTCATATTGAAAAAGTTGATAGAAACAAAAAAGTGAATTTAAGTGTTAAGATTTATGCAAAAATCAGAACTCTAGTGAAGAGCGTCATCTTCAGGGAGGGCTGGGAGCAGAGTGTATCTTATAGACAGTTCCAGAGAATATCATTGATAGAGATCCCACACAAACAGAAAAATCAGTGAATTGTTAACTTCATAAATTAAATTTCATTTCCCGCTTTGAATGTTTGCCGACAATTCTTTAAATCTGTCTGTGCTTTAATGCCAGCATCATATATTTGGCAAACATCCACTGTCTTTTTAAATTCAGAACACACACCCACACATACACTAGCATTACTTTAAGTTTGAGAAGGCTACGGGTATACCATGAATACATATGTCCTCATAATAAAAATTCACAAATGCGTATTTCAATTTAGGGAACAAAAGAGCTGTGTCCTAGATTATATTGTCCTTATGCATAAACTCATTGGGTATTCTGATTGAAGGATAAAGCTTTTCAAAAGGCTCCTGATCTACCAATCATACAAGATTAATGTTATCTTCATGTATTCAACATATTGCAATTGAGCTATATCTGTGAGCCAGGCATTGTCCTAGGCATGTGAAATCCCAAACAGGCATAAGATATTGTTGTTGTGCTCAGTAAACAAGCATTTTGATAGGCAAAGGATGTCAAGTCCACACTGTTTTTGTTATTGCAGTGGTACTGAATAATATGAATATTGAGTATCTACTTTGTATGTAACTGTGAGGCACACGCTTTGCACATGTTACTCAAGCCTACCATATTACACAATAAAAAAGGACAGTATCATTTTGTATATTGTATACAAGTTGGCCCCTTGAATGGTAGAATGTGATGGTTCTCACTTGTCTTGCTCAATCCTCACAAAAACTGAACAGGTAATTTTGTTATTCCAAGACGAGAATATTGAGCCTCAAAAGTGTTAAAATCACATAGCTATTAAAGGACAAAGCTGGGTTGATATTTGGATCTGAATGATGCTAAAGCCACAATAATTGTATTACTCTATGAAGTCTATTGTTATAATACTATCAAATGGACAATCACTCACAATTACCGGAGGGTTCTTTTACAAGTGGAAATCATAACTTAGAGGCCATTTGTATCATTTATCTGAGGAGAAAAATAATGCCTTGCAGCAGCTCTCAGTTCTAGATATAGGCACAAACTGCAGATCCAGCCACTTTTTAAAAGCCTAGAATTTACAAGTTGAGGGGTCCTGCAGAAATTTTTCTTAAACTTCTCCTTTTAGAGAACTGCCCAGGAAATCTTTCCACAGTAAGCTTTCTGTTACAGATACATTTCTGTTTTTTTCTCCTGAGCAACATCACAGAGATAAGAACAAAACCAAAAACCTATTGAAAGGTTTTTGACCTGGCACCTCGAAACTTTAGAATTTAAATATGAAAATTTTACCCCCTTTGACNATGAAAAATTTACCCCCTTTGAATAAGATAAGACACACGTATATCAGGGTCAATTGCTTTTATGTCTGAATGGTAACAGTCATTAATTATTTTCATTTTTTTCTAGCACAAGAAATGGTATTTTTCTGTGGTGATAGTAAAAGTTTGTGTAAATATATATTCAATGATGGCAAACATCAGCAAATTGAATGGATAGGGGTTCAAAGGAACGAAGGTACACGGAAAATTTAAGGAAGTGGATTTTGATGTCATGAGTCACAGTTGTTCTGTTCTACAATGGAGGACAGAATATCCAATACTAGTCTTGCTATAACCAACACTGTCAGGCTTGCCACCCACACAGTTTACGCCTTTGAATATACCCAAGATAGTTCATTAATTTTAAGTTTCTTTTTAATGTTTAATGCTTCATGGAGAGAAGCTGTGATTTCTCAAAAAAGTTGATGCTGATGATGACTCTGCAAAGAAAAATCATCTTTATTTAAACACAGATTATAGTAAAGAATATGTGCTACTAGAATGTTAGCGTGGTTACTTAGCAGAGAGAAAAAGAATACCAGCTTGAGTCCATGAGCTTCGTTCCTTTTTTGACACAGTTGTTTTATTTTGTTTCATGAGCACAGTTTTACTTTCCTGCTGCTCCTTTTTCCACCTTAATACCCCAGCCAAGCTGGATACAAATATTCTAGTTTGTGCATGTGTGTGAGCAAGCTAAACAACTGTTATTGGCCTAAATTCATTACCACTCTTGGAAAACATTGCAAAGCATGTGCCATGGTGGATTGGTAGGTCAGTGATTAGGTAGGTATGACATTTTACTGTCTTAAACTCTACAAAATAAACCATATAGGCGCACAGTGGTAAAGAATCCACCTAACAATGCAGGAAATGCAAGAAATGCAGCTTCAATCCCTGGGTCAAGAAGATGCTCTGGACTAGAAAATAGCAACTGCTCCAGTGCTCTTGCCTAGAAAATTCCATGGACAGAAGATCCTGGCAGGCTGCAGTCCATGGTATCACAGAGCCAGACATGACTGAGGAACTGAGCATACACACATGGTTGCAAAATATTGGAGATACTATATTGTATTTAGTTTTCCTCCAAGAAATGACTTAAGTACATTTTGTCTACTGCAATTACCTAAATTCGTCTCATGACTTGATATACAGATTTTATGATGCTCTTAAAAACTACACTTATAAATTCATGAATATGAATATCAATTGGTTTTCTACCTTGAAATTAAGGTTGATTAAATGTCTCAAATAGTTGTTACTAATATTCTTTCTGAATTTGAATGAACATAGCTTATTAAACCCTAGGATTGCCATATTTTTTTTATCAAATTCAATTCCTTGAATTGCTTCATATATGTCAATTGTGGAAATTTATATGAAATTAAAATTTACTTAAAATTTATATGAAAATTAAAACATTTTCAAATAATAGGTCTTTTTCATCTATATAGACTTCTGGTGAAACTCTTTTTGCTTCCTAAACCTCTGTTCTTTCTTCTGGGTGATGCACAGGATAAAATAGATGCTAACTCTATGTTTTCTCAGTTGAATGTTGCTTTTTTTATCTCCCATAGTACCTGGAGCAGTCTAGAGCATACAAAAGGAACACAATGAATTCTTATTGATCAATGATGGATATGTCCTAAACTTATGTGTGAATCTTAGCCTCCATGGAATCACATCTATGTTCCTATCAGAATGAATAATAATTTTTTAAAGGTCTTATTGTGATTCTTAATATTTGTGACTAAAAGATAATCTTATTCCTGAATTTTAAAGTGCAGTTATAAAAGGAAGGAAATAAGAAAATGAAGAAAATTCCCCTTGGTTACTTAAAATGAGAGATTCATGGTTGTCTATTATATCTCCTGATCTTGATCAAAGCAGAAAAGGGAGAGTAGAAATAAGGCTGCTTTCTGAGATCCTAAAAATGTTGTCTTTCAAGTGTTGCCCTTCGGTATTTTTGTGAATGGAACTTCCCTGGTGGCTCTGTCAGCAGGGAATCAGCCTGCAATGCAGGACACATGGGTTCAGACCCTCAGTCAAAAGTTCCCCTGGAGGAGGAAATGGCAACCCACTCCAGGATTCTTGTCTGGGAAATCCCATAGACAGAGGAGCCTGGAAGACTATATATAGTCCATAGGGTCACAGAGGGTCACACTAAGTGACTAAACCACCACCACCTGTGTGAACTGGGCCAAATCTTTCACTGTTTTGAGTTTCTGTTGCCTCCTTTGTACAGATAGTATAAATAATTATGTTTGCCATGCAAGGTGGATCTGAGAATTAAAGAAACTACCATATCAATATAAAAGGACTGTAAAGAAGGTTTCACAAAGACAGAAAGTCAAAAGGTATGGATTCCCAGGTTTCCTGTTACTCTGCTATACTTGCATAATAGAACTGACAGAGTAAAAACAGTAACTCATTGAAATAGGACACCTGGAGCTGGTCTATATACTTCATTAGTAGGAAAAGCATTGTGATGCGTTTCAAATTTCTGTGGATTTGATCCACAACCCTAAATGGAAGCACAGATAAGTAGCCTGGAGACAAGGATTGAGAAGATGCAAGAAAGGTTTAATAAGGACCTAGAAGAAATAAAAAAGAGTCAATATATAATGAATAATGCAATAAATGAGATCAGAAACACTCTGGAAGCAACAAATAGTAGAATAACAGAGGCAGAAGATAGGATCAGTGAAATAGAAGATAGAATGGCACAACCCTAAATGGATGGATGAAGTCATCAGGAAATTCCCATTGTGTTCAGTGCGTGGTTGCTGTGTTTTTGTCTCATGTTTTAGTTTTCATAGCTTTATCATTTTTTTTTTACTGCTTTTTCATTCTTTTTAATGTATTTTGATCATTCTATGAAAGAGAATTATATGCTGACTCCAAATATTGTCTGCTGAAGTCAGTGTTTACTAAGATACAAACTGAGTACAAACCATCAGTTCAGTGATTAAAACCACAGCTTAGAATATGAAACACAGAATTTTACATACAGAAGAATTGATTCAAAAATGGCTAATATATAGCTTATCCAAAGAAAAATTTCTCATTTAATGCAGGAAAGAAAGCAAGATATTATTTCCAACTCTTATCCCCAAAGGTTCAATGGTGATGTTATGGGAATGTCCACATCAAAGGACAGTATAACACTAAGAAAAAGACAACTCACTAGTGTTAGTTGTCCCATATGTTGTCTCATTTTGCATTAACCGCTAATGTGGGTATAATATCAGGGGCAAAATTACACTTTATTCTGCCTATCTCACCTCCTAGTTATAAGTCCCCTAAATGGTATGGTAATGCTCCCCTTAATACCCAGCACAGTACTTTGCTAGGAGTTCAATAAATGTTTGTTGAATTGAATTACCGTATTAACATGTAAATTGTGAGAATGCAGATTATACAGCCTGTAAATCTTATTTTAAAATCTAGGTTTACACAAATTTGCATATTATTTAGAAAATGAATAAATTAAGCCCAAATCAGTGTCTAATTTAAATGCATTTGCACAAACTCACTTAAATAGTTTGAAGAGTGACCACTTAGCAATGCATTGAATAGCACACGAAGGTGACCTTATACATTTTGGGGATCAACAATCTAAAAATATCTTCTAAAATAAAAGACTGTTCAGATGTTTGTTTATTTACCAATTGATGCTTTTTTTTGTTTGTTTGTTTTCCCCAAATGAACTTTCCTTGGAAATTTTTATTTACAGTATTCATTCACCACTTTTCGAGTCCCATTGCTTTGTTGACTTCATGTACTTAGTTTGAGGGAACTTGATCAATGTTTCTTTGATAAGTAAAGCTGATCAGGCCTTGTAAGTAAGCGATGACAAGTAGCTGAAGCTGCTTAAAAGGTACTTCTTTGCCAATTTGTTGTTTTATTGAGTAGTCATACTTTATTCAAGACAGAGAAAATGTCCATGGCTTATGGCATTGCAGCTCTTGATACTTCATATAAACTTAAGAGTGAACTTGGCCTCTTTGTCAATTTAAAGATAAATTAAACTGGCTCTTTCTACAATTTCTTTTATCCTCCTGCTGAGTCTATTATCCAAGTAAGTTAGCTCTACAAATCTTTATACAAATAGTCTCAAAGAGAAATATCCAGCATGATGCTTATCAAGCCATAGTCTAGTCTATTCAGTATGTAAAAAACAAAACACTACCTTGCTTTTTCTAATGAAATGCTCTTAAATTGAAGCTCTGCGTTTGATCATGTAAAAGTACCTGTGTTTCATAATCCATAGCATCTAAATACCTTATCTATCTACTCAAATAATTTAAGTGAAAGATATTGGAATTATTTAACAAAATGAGATGTAGAGAGATACTTTTGACAGGGTTTCCACAAAAACCACAAAACAATAATGCAGTGCAACCTGAATTTAGAACAAAGTCAACTTCTAAATGATTTAAAGAAGAACCATTGATACTTATGAATTAAAAAAAAAATGTAAGGAAATCCCACAGCTAAGTTTCCAATGAGTCAAGACATTGAACAATGTATTCTTGTTGTGAATTAAGAAGCGAACTCAGTATAAAAAGAAAAAGCTGTAGAGAGGAGGAATTATATTTTAAACAGTTCAAACTTCCAAGGTGTGCAGTTGATGAAGTCTTTGTCTTGTGATCACTAAGCTGCAGTCTGTGTTTCTATAATCAAATGCAGTTTTTACACTCTGCGATTATCTTTAATTGTAAGGATACACAACCCCTTATTAAGCTAAAAGGAAAATAGTAGCTGTGTATATTAAAGAACCTGTGAACTTCAATAGCCTGTTTTGATTTCTGATTGATTTTGACACTCTCCTGAACAGTGATTGCCACATTTCATTCCTTGCTTATGGTGAGTTTCTTAAAGGAAAACATGCGAAGGCCATCCCCTCAATAACTTTCTTTCTTGCAGCCTGGTTTAGCTGAGACTCTTGCTGCAGGTGATCTGCTCCTATAAGTTCAGGGGAAAGGAAAAGTAACTCAGCACCACAGGGGCTGAGTTTGGCTGGAAGAAAAGGAAAGGGGAAAAAAAAGTTTGACAAGTCACTCTACCGGTGACGTTGTGCATGTGTGTGTGCGCGCATGTGCGATCTCAGTCGCTTAGTCGTTTCCGACTTTTTGTGACTCCGTGGACAGTAATCCATCAGACTCCTCTGTCCGTAGGATTTTCCAGGCACGAATGCTAGAATGGGTTGTCATTTCCTTTTCCAGGGGATCTTCTCCACCCAGGGATGGAACCCGTGCGTTGCAGGTGGATTCTTTACCGCTGAGCCACCTGGGAAGACACCAGCGGCTGTAGTTTCAACCAAGGACTTTGAACTGTCTGATAGAAGGTTTTATTTGATTCTGAAGGATAGCTAAGTTGAGAGTCTGATGTATTTGCATATCTCTGTTTGTCAGCTTAGAAAATAACCCCCCAAACAAAACATATGTATACACCCCCTTGCCAACCACTGCTACCACCACCATTACCATTACAGAGTGAACTCCTGCTATTCTGGGTTCAGCTCAGAGGAAGCTATTCTAGTGAAACTATTTTTGTTTTCTTTGTTCCTCTTCCTATTTCACGTATCAAAATTAAGCACCACCCTTTTCCCCTAGCATTGCCATAATATAGTGTGTGTAACTCTATTTAACCTATATTTTACTTTGCCTTATAATCTTTATAAGATATTAACAAGACTGTTACCCCTAACAGATTATATATACTCTGAAAGCAAGTATTACTGTTTTTACTCTTTATATTGTTTCCCTTGTCTGTGAACAACATATGCCCACAGAACAAACACACAAATACTTAGCTATCTAGATAAATACACACATATACATATAGAGTATATACATGTTATATGATCATATGCTCCATAATATGAATGTTAAAAGAGAGAGAAAGAGCTTGCCTTTTCTTATGTAAGATTCTGAAAAGGCAGTGAAATGATTCCATTTGCCAGGTACTCACCCCTGTTCCAGTGATAGTGTTACATCATTATACTATTGATTTTCTATTTTAAAAATTAACACTATACCACAAGCAATTGGATCTTGAAATATCATACGTTTCTTCCTGCAGACACTTGGGGAAGTCAGGATTACATGCTGTGTCCATTCTGTGCTCCGTCCCGTCTCTGTGTTCTGACAATGAGTACACCTCTTTTTTCCTTCTTTCCTCATATTTAGAATTCACTTGGAGGATATACTTAGAGTATCCATCAGGCAGTCATTTTCAGGTTGGAAACAGTAAAGGAGGTCTGCTACAAGTCTAATGAAAGCTTTTGAAAAATGCCATATCAAGTAATGGTGCAGTTTTACTTTCAGTGTATCAAAACATTCTTGTATGGCCTTCACGAATGTTTAGAAATATCACATTTGAATGTTCATGCCTCTTAAAGAGGAGGGAAGGCTAGAGTGCCAATTTGTTTCTGCCAGCATGTAGGCGGCATGGCCCTGATATTTCACTGGTAGCCTTTGGAAATAGCTTTGTTCTGTGGATTCCCTTACGCTTTAAGTGTACTTTCTTGCATAGTTCATATTTGTGATGGGACACATGGAAGGTGTGGCATAGACAGTGGTGTGTTTCACGGTCATTAGTGCATTTATGTTGCTGTTTGTGGCTTCTGTATATATAGGTGTCGTTCGATTTTTGTTATGAGTAGGGAAGACTTAGGCAGTTCATGAAATGTGTACATATTTCAGTGTCTTTAAAAATATGTTTTGCTTAAGGAGATCACTTTTCATAAAAATAAAAACTTAAATGTTATCAAAGAATAATCCCACACAAAGCAAGAAACCCAACTGGCTTCACAGGATTGAAATCCTACAGAACCTTCAAATATCATACCATACCAAGGCTACATACACTTTTGCAGGATATAGAAAATGACATAACTATCTAAATCTTTTCTGTGAAGCAACTGTAACATTGATAGTAAAGCCTNTCAAATCCTGAAAGATGATGCTGTGAAAGTGCTGCACTCAATATGCCAGCAAATTTGGAAAACTTAGCAGTGGCCACAGGACTGGAAAAGGTCAGTTTTCATTCCAATCCCAGAGAAAGTCAATGCCAAAGAATGCTCATACTACTGCACAATTGCACTCATCTCACTTGCTAGTAAAGTAACGCTCACAATTATTCAAGCCAGGCTTCACCAATACATGAACCGTGAACTCCCTGATGTTCAAGCTGGTTTTAGAAAAGGCAGAGGAACCAGAGAT
>SJYQ01007700.1:2201025-2212913 GCA_006410935.1 Redunca redunca
AAAGTGGAGAGTGAAAAAGTTGGCTTAAAGCTCAACATTCAGAAAACAAAGATCATGGCATCTGGTCCCATCACTTCATGGGAAATAGATGGGGAAACGGTAGAAACAGTGTGAGACTTTATTTTTTTGGGCTCCCAAATCACTGCAGATGGTGACTGCAGTCATGAAATTAAAAGACGCTTACTCCTTGGAAGAAAAGTTATGATCAACCTAGATAGTATATTCAAAAGCAGAGACATTACCTTGCCGACTAAGGTCCGTCTAGTCAAGGCTGTGGTTTTTCCAGTGGTCATGTATGGATGTGAGAGTTGGACTGTGAAGAAGGCTGAGTGCCGAAGAATGGATGTTTTTGAAGTGTGGTGTTGGAGAAGACTCTTGAGAGTCCCTTGGACTGCAAGGAGATCCAACCAGTCCATTCTGAAGGAGATCAATCCTGGGATTTCTTTGGAAGGAATGATGCTGAAGCTTAAACTCCAGTACTCTGGCCACCTCATGGGAAGAGTTGATTTATTGGAAAAGACTCTGATGCTGGGAGGGATTGGGGGCAGGAGAAGGGGGACGACCCAGGATGAGATGGCTGGATGGCATCACAGACACGATGGACGTGAGTCTGAGTGAACTCCGGGAGATGGTGATGGACAGGGAGGCCTGGCGTGCTGCGATTCATGGGGTTGCAAAGAGTCGGACATGACTGAGAGACTGAACTGAACTTGGATCTATACACCTTCTTATACATGAAAAGTTATACCAGATGCATCAGATGTGATGCCTTAGCATTTTGTTTTTTAATTTATCAAAGTAAGAAGATTCTCAAGACCAAAGTGTCCATTTCAAAATAACACAGAAACCAACCTGAGGGTGTTCCAACTGGCCAATTTTAGGGTGACTTATACATCAAAATGAAAAATGGAAATTATAATAAAAAACCATGAATCATAGTGTTTTAGGTGAGTGAAGAAAGGAAAGTTACTATTAATATAAAAATAACAACTGATACAAAGTGCCAACATTATAAAGTCGACATTTAACATCCATGTGTGCTTTGCTGTGCTTAGTCACTCAGTCCTGTCCGACTCTTGTGACCCCGTAGACTGTAGGCCTCCAGTCTCCTCTCTGTCCATGGAGTTCTCAGGCAAGAATACTGGAGTGGATTGCCATGCCCTCCACCAGGGGATCTTCCCAACCCAGGAATCATACCCGAGTCTCCTGCGTTGCAGGCAGATTCTTTGCTAATTGAGCTATTCTTTACTAATTGATTCTTTACTAATAATTTTAATAATTCAGGCAAGAATCATCCGTAAACACTAAAAACATAGAGCAGAAGATTGCTCACAGTCTCAAGAATATTCTCACAGTCTCAAGCTATCCACCCCCCACCACCACACACACACATATTTTCTTCTTTTATCCACAAAGGGAAAAAGGTATTTTGAGATGGAGAAAAATAACTGAAAACCACACTTACACCAATAATTACATGGCACCAAGTAATGTGAAAAGCACATATGTTCTCCTCTAATCTTCTAATTTCTTCTGATCCTTAATTTTGTTTTCAGCTTTTTCCTATAGTATTGTGTTTACCCCTAAGAATAAGACTTCTCTGATTAATCATTTGAGTCTCTCTCCAAAATGACTGGTGGGCAGTCACCACACTGTCCTCTTCTTGTGCCTCCACTGCACAGAGCTCTTGGGCTCAGAAATAATACTATTCATCAAGACAGTTTTATAAAGAACAAATATCTATGTTGGGGACAGCCCAGTTTTGGCTATGATAATCAAAAAGGATCTGAATTAAAAATCATACTAGCTGTTAAAAAAAAAAAAAAACAGATCCAAAATTCCATGGCTCAGTAAGACACAAATTTATTTTTCTCTCCAGAAATAGTCCCTTATAGATGTCCCTGCTGAGTGCTTCTAGGGATATGGTTTACCTGCATTTAGCTGGTGTCATAAAGATGGGCA
Source organism: Redunca redunca (assembly GCA_006410935.1). Lineage (NCBI taxonomy): Eukaryota > Metazoa > Chordata > Mammalia > Artiodactyla > Bovidae > Redunca > Redunca redunca. The sequence goes on from SJYQ01007700.1 coordinate 2,202,988, forward strand.
CAGAGGACCATGGCAGGAAGGTTTCCATGACCCAGGCATCATTTCAATTTACATCCTGTTGGAGAAAACTTACTCGCATGGCCACTCATGGCACAACACAGGCTGACAAATTGAATGCAAATGTTCAGCCAAAGAGAAAAGGAACTCATTTGAGGGAATATCTTACAGTGTTGAAATATGTTGTTCATTGCATCTATATATGACCGGGTATATATATGTCCAGGCACCTATAAATAGAATACTTGTAATGTGTTCTTTACAAACTAAAAGAGTTGTTTTGACTTTTGAGGTTGCTACATTGCTATCTCTGTAATGAGAATTCTCTATATTTGATTATATGTGATTAAATACAATAAACTGTAGAGCATACAGAGTGTGTTCTGTTGCCTAGGGAATCCCATGGATGGAAGAGCCTGGTGGGCTACAGTCCACAGGGTCGCCAAGAGTCAGACACAACTGAGAGAGCTCACTTCACTTCTGTTATCCATCTTTAGCAAATTCTTTAAGATTTTGATTTTTTTTTTTTAAGATTAACTGGAGGATAACTGCTTTTCAATGCTGTGTTGGTTTCTGCCATACAATGTGAGTCAACCTCAAGTGCAAGTCATTCAACTGTGTCTGACTCTTTGCAACCCCATGGACTATACAGCCCATGGAATTCTCCAGGTCAGAATACTGGAGTGGGTAGCCTTTCCCTTCTCCAGGGGATCTTCCCAAGGCAGGGATCGAACCCAGGTCTCCCGCACTGCAGGCAGATTCTTTACCAGTTGAGCCACCTGGGACGCCCTGAGTCAACCTTAAGTGAACGTGTATTTCCTCCCTCTTGCACCTGCCTCACATCCATGCCCATCCCACCCCTCTAGGTTGTCACAGAGCACCAGGCTGAGTGCCTTGTGTTTACAGCAGCTTCCCACTAGGCATGTATTTTCCACGAGGTAAGGATACTCTTTTTTTTAACTTTATTTTTTTTTAATTGGAGGGTAATTGCTTTACAGTGCTGTGCTGGCTTCTGCCATATATCGACATGAATCAGCCATGGGTATACATATGTCCTCTCCCTCCTGAATCTCCCGCCCACCCCTCAAGGTTGAGAGTAGCATTGAAACATATGTATTACCATATGTAAAATTAGTAAGTCAGTGGAAATTTGCTGTATGACACAGGGAGCTCAAATCATGCTCTGATAACTAGAGTGCTACTCTTAATATATGTATTTAAGGAGGAAGGATGAGATGGCTCCGAAATGTCTTCCATTGTTGTCACATGGCTCTTAAATAGGTATCGGGCTCCACGCTTATTATGATCACTGCTTAGAGTTCCTCTTTACTGATTTTTAAAAAATGTAATCAGTACCAGTAGTTGGTCAATTTTTTTACTCAAATAAAACAAGCAATTCTTAAAACTGATAAAATTCATACCTTAAATATTTTATGTCAACATTAAATGGACATTCTCTTGTCAATTTCTCAATCTAAGACCAAGGTCTGCCTAATGGAATTATAAGTTTTCTTTCATTTGTAAACCAGACCTCAAAATGTATCCATAGTTTCTACTTTCTTTTTTCTTTTCTTGTGCGTGTGTGTGAAGCATGAACTCATAATCATCTGATGTACAACCTGAAATTAGATTCTTTTCTTTCAGATCATGTCTCCCATCTTTATCAGTCCCATGGACAACTAATATTCAGCAAAAATTTCACTGATTATACTTTATTAAATATTTCCAAAGAAGCCAACTTATATTTCATAGAAACAACAACTCTTTCTCTTTGTAGAGGTAGTTATATGCTAGTGATTAGAAGAGATTTATTTAATTAGAGATATAAAGGAAGATTAAGAAAGAACAGTGTAGTGGAAAAAAATAGAGGAGAAAAGAGGCTGACATTCTTTGGTTTACACAGAAAGTCAATAAAGTCTCGAGACAAGAGACTTGCACTATTTACGTAGGCCGCAGGCACCCTCCCAGTCTCCCGAGGGAATGAAGATGCAGGGCGCCTTCCCATTCAGGTCTTAGAAGCTCAGGCAAATAATTAAACACGGTGGACCTCTGTGCTCCACATGGGAATTAGCCTGAAAAGGAGAATAAGAAAAGACAACACAGGGAAACCAGTTTTTCAAGGAACTTGTCCATCTCTTTATTTTTCAGGAAAGCTTTTATACTTTAAGTTGTATATAGAGATAAATGGAAAATGCAAAGTCATGCAGGGTCAGCAGTCCTGACCCCTATGGATACCAGGCACTTCTTTATGCATGCATACAAAGGTCTTAGGTGGTTTTACGTCATCTTTGGGCCAGGGGGCCTGCTAACATTTTATGACCCTTTCCTTCTGATAATAGTCAGTCAACCAGAAAACTTCTTTTCTCCAAGGGTGATTTTTCTCAAGTCAGGCGCCACCCTCCGAAGGCACCAGATAAAGTTGCATTCCTACAGGGCAAAGGTGCAGTGGGCTATAATCAAGAAAATAATTTACTAGCCTAAGGTTTAACACGATTAATATCAAAGGTTATTACTTATTTTTTCCATATGCTAGTTATATCAATTAATGTATGCAGAGGACAAGGGATATGGAGACTTAGCAGCAAATATTGGCTCAACAATGAAACCCTCCACAGGTATTATTCTAGCAATTCACTAATACTACACTAACAATTTCTAACTTCTCAAAAGGCTCTGTATTTAGAAAGTTTAGAGTGTCTCGTGCCTGTTACGGTTGGGAGGCTGTGAACAATCACATGTGTCATTGTGAGAGTCCAGATAAATTTGTCAGGCAGGCTAGAGAGCCATCAGAGGAGTTTTTGGACTGAAACATTCTTGTTACACCCAGGAGACTTATTAACTGGAGCTCTAAGTTAACTTTTTCCAGAGAAAGGTGGCAGAGGATAGCCCCCTGTTAATGTCAGAAGAGTTGGTGAAAGGCATAGTACAATAAGGCAGACAGACTCTGGTTTTGGGGTAGATGCTCGAGAAAGTCCAGAAGGGATCCCTCAAGGCCTGATCTCGCCTTTGCCCTGTCAGGCCTCTTCCTCATGACCTTTGCCATGGGCAAGATTCTCCACGCTGGCTCCCAGCAGCTATAGGCTTATGTAATATTTAATCAAATTCAATTATACTAATAAAGGCTAAATTGCATAAAAGTTTTTGGATACAAGAAAAATATATTATTTCTCAGCATACAAGTCAGTCTTGGAAGCAGAAGTGCAAAATATTCCATAGACTTGAATGTTACCCATGATTGGTCAACCAGTTGTGGACATCAGTCAGTATGCTTTATAGAGAAATAAGGGAGCTTTGATTAATCCAGCCAGTTTATTAAGTGCAAGTCAGTTAAGAGAGCTTAGGTTATAATTCATGCCTTTTGGCTCTATACCGGAAGTAATATGTGAGCAGTGCTATCTGCTCTTCTCCAGAAGTTTTTCCTCTGGAAGGTAAACTTTGTTATGTAATCTCTTCACTTCAGTTCAGTTGCTCAATCATGTCTGACTCTGCAATCCCATGAACCGCAGCACACCAGGCCTCCTTGTCCATCACCAACTCCAAGAGTTTACCCAGACTCATGTCCATTGAGTCGGTGATGCCATCCAACCATCTCATCATCTGTCATTCCCCTTCTCTTCCCACCCTAAATCTTTCCCAGCATCAGGGTCTTTTCAAATGAGTCAGTTCTTCACATCAGGTGGCCAAAGTATTGGAGTTACAGCTTCAACATCATTCCTTCCAATGAACACCCAGGACTGATCTCCTTTAGGATGGACTGGTTGGATCTCCTTGCAGTCCAAGGGATTCTCAAGAGTCTTCTCCAACACCACAGTTCAAAAGCACCAATTCTTCGATGCTCAGCTTTCTTTATAGTCCAACTCTCACATCCATACATGACCACTGGAAAAATCATAGCCTTGACTAGACGGACCTTTGTTGACAAATTAATGTTTCTGCTTTTTAATATGCTGTCTAGGTTGGTCATAACTTACGTAAGAGATGTAATTTCTTAACACAAGATAAAGCTTTTAGTCCTTTTGGATAGGAGAAATGATTTCCTATAGAAGTCTAAAAGTACATTCTTGATTTCCAAAATTCCTGGGCACTTCCTATGAAACTTAATTTTTTCCCTTTGAAGGTAGATTGGGCCATTTACTATGTAATCACTGAATCCCTGTTATTATTTAGATTACATTAGAATTGATATGATAAATTAGTTAATGGGCTGAGTCATTCTTATGCATTTCATAGCTTGCATTTTTCAGTTCATGGTTCAATTAATGCTTCTTGGTTTTGTATAGGGTTTTGGAATCCCAGGGAAGCCATTTCCTGTGCCTGCTATAGTCAAAGCTTGGTCCTTCTGTTTTTAAACAAATTTAGAACTAAAAATATATATGACACACAGCTTTGCTCTATTTTTTTCTTCTGAAGTCAAACCACTCTTGTCAGAACACTGAGTGTTATTCCTCAGCATCTCAATACATTTTTCAAGCATTCCTTCTGAGAAACCTACATAGAAAAGAAGCAGTGAACAATATTTTAAAGCCTTGATACTAGATAATCTCTCCAGATTCTCCTCTTATCATAAATAAACATAATTCAGATGGTTAGAACTGCTTCATAATGAAAATTTTCTTTTTATTCTTTAGGTCCTGAATTATGGTTTTTCTTCCCTCCTAATTCTTTTAGTATTTTATTTATGATATCCTTAAGAATTTCTCTTTGGAATTAGATGTATCTGTTTTACCTCTGTGGTCTCAAAGATGTCAGTGACGAGTTTACACATTTCTCCTGGCCAACACCTAGCACCACGGCTTATAACTGTAAGACAATGAGCATATGCATGGATAAAACCCCCTTCAGTGTGCTATTGATAATTCTTTTGACGTTTTACAATAATGCATTTCTCTTCTTTCACTATATATAATATTTTATTGCTTTATTATATCTCTATTTATACATATTCTCAGTTCAATTCAGTCACTCAGTCGTGTCCAACTCTTTGCAGCCCCATGAATTGCAGCACGCCAGGCCTCCCTGTCCATCACCAACTCCCGGAGTTCACTCAAACTCACGTCCATCGAGTCAGTGATGGACGAGTCAGTGATCCTCTGTCATCCCCTTCTTCTCATGAGCATATATGCACAAATACATATGATTTTGTTTTTTATGTACATATATGAAAGAAGGGGGGGCTTCCCTTGTAGCTCAGTTGGTAAAGAATCTGCCTGCAGTACAGGAGACCTTGGTTTGATCGCTGGGTTGGGAAGATCCCCTGGAGAAGCAAAATGGCAACCAACTCCAGTATCCTTGCCTGGAAAATCGCATGGACAGAGGAGCCTGGTGGGCTGCAGTCCGTGCGGTCGCAGAGTCGGGCATGACTGAGCGACTAATACTTACTTCTTTACTTACTTATGACAGAAGGAGAAACGCTGTGATTTATAGTTCCTAGATTTTTAGATCTAGTATATTTTAAAGTACAACTTTAAAAATAAAGTTTGAATTTTTTCTATAGATGACTTTTTTTAAAATTATAGTCTCAAGTTACCTGAACTGTGTAAAAGATCTTAAAATATTAATAAAGAGTCTAGTGGATTCGATGTACGTTTATACTAATTGAAATGAAGATTCACCAGTCAGAAGATGTGATTTTTCTCCCTCTTAAAGGACTCAAGGAAATCTTGAAATAATATATTTCACCGTAATGCCTTGAGTGTTTTCTTTCTGCTTAGAATGGCTATTTATAGTTGGTTCAATTAATTCCTACAGTGTGTAGGGCAAAGAATCCCTTTATCCTGTCACCCTATAGAGCTAAGTGTATGGTCTGTGCTGAGCTAGAGCAAACTTTAAAGCTGATCAAACTTCTAAGCAAAATCCTATATTATGATTAGTGATGGACCCAATCCTGTGAAGCGAATAGAGGTGAAGGAATCACAAAAGGGTCCCAGGTTGGGGTTGGATGAAAGAATCCAGAGGATGAACTGTGTATCTAAGCCTTATCTAAACTCCCTCAGTGGCTGGAATTGGGTCTGTAATCTTGTTAGGACACACCTTCTTGGGAGATTTTTATGCCTCTTCTTATTTTAGTCAGGTCAGGTGAGCCGAGAGAGCAGTTTGCAGGTTCAAAAGCACCAAGGGATATATGACTGAAATTACAGGCATAGCCTCTAGGATTGGAGAACAGGGTTCAGATGTCAGAACTAGATCAAAGTCTATAGGCTATTTGGGCCTAATTATTAGCAAAGAACAATATATAAAAATAATTTTGTAAGCTATAGCGTCACCTCCAGGTAATTATAGTGGAGAAAGCTACAAAGAGCAGCCAATGGCCAGATGAATTTCAGTTTTATGGAACAGAGAAAAAGAATGTTTGCATTCAGAAAAAAATAACACAAGGCTATGTGTCTTGTATACTTTTTAAATTGTTATTTATTTATTTTTAAAATATAAATTTATTTTAATTGGAAGTTAATTACTTTACAATATTGTATTGGTTTTGCCATTTTAAAAATTGGAGAATCAAGTGTTGACGTTGTCAGGCACAGGAAATGGTTTTCCTGGAATTCAGAAGCAGTGAGTCTGCTGCAAGCTTTTTCAAAGTTTTTTCCCATATGATTGAAGATGTATAACACCCACTGTTACCATGACATTTCTCTGATTATCAGCTAAATGTAATTTTGTTTTGTTTTATTGTATTTTACATTAATACGAGTGCTTGCTCAGTCACATCTGACTCTTTGTGACCCTGTAGTCTGTGGCCTGCCAGGCTCCTCTGTCATGGAATTTTCCAGGCAAGAATACTGGAGTAGGTTGCCATTTCCTCCTCCAGGGGATCTTCTTGACCCAGGGATGAACCTGTGTCTCTTTTGTTTCCTGCATTGGCAGGTGAATTATTTACCCCTGTGCCACCTGGGAAGCCCCTATTTTACATAGTCTTCATAAAATTTAGGAAAGGTGATTTTTTGATCCATTCTATTACATTAAAATATATGGATTACAGAAGGCCTCATAATTCAAATTGTGTTAGAAATGATGACAAATACAATTCATTCTAAAGTACAATTACCCCTAGAGCTAAATTTTATTATTTCATTAAAAACAGTTTTAGCGTGTTTCATTCTCAACTTTTAAGTTACACATTTTTCCTTGAAAAATTAATCTCCTCCTTTCTAATAGGTGCTCAGATAAGAACATAAACATTATACAAGGCACAATATGATACATATCACAGTTACAAAAGTCAAAAGAGGATTACACCTTATCTTGGGGGAGGTACATGGGAAAAAAAGGAGTCTTGAAGTGTGGGTGGATTGTGGATGGGTTCAAAAAATAGCCATTGGCAGGAATTGTAAAGCAAGTTAACATATTTTCATTTTTGGTTGAGTAGAGGGCTTGAATATCAGTAGGGCAGAAAGTTTCAGAAATTTGCACTTAAGTTTGTCGTGCTGTGTTGAAATATGCTGTGACAAGTCACTTCAGTCGTGTCTGACTCTTTGCGACCCCATGGACTGTAGCCCGCCAGGCTCCTCTGTCCATGGGAATTCTCCAGGCAAGAATACTGGAGTAGGTTGCCATGCCCTCTTCCATGGGATCTTCCCAACCAAGGGATCGATCTAATCTCCATGTCTCTTACATCTTCTGCATTGGCAGGCAGGTTCTTTAACGCTAGTGCCACCTGGCAAGCCCAATTGGGAAATACTAAAATTCTGGGATGCAGGAAATGTCCGGATCAGAGCCAGACATTATAAAGTTTGTAACAGTCCCATAATCTAATTATCTGTTAATATTGAATAACTTTATTTTCTCTCATCCATTCAAGAAAAACAAATAATACATGGTCACTAATATCTCTGTGAAATTATTATCCTGTATTTATAATAGATTTATTCAGAACATAGATTGCCCACAGTTCTAATGAAAATCCAAAGAAGATCTAAACTATCAGATCCCTCAGAAATCAGTGAATCTGTCTTCTTTTCTAGCCATTTTTACATTTTTTTTTAAATTAATGAATCTGTAATAATAAGATACTGATTTGAGGGAATGTTTATAATTTGATTAGGTCAATTCATTAGTTGCAGAAAGTGAGCAGTTACTGAAGAGTTACTGAAGAGTTTTGGAAATATTTGTTGAAATGTGTTCCATCTTTGGACTTAAAGACTATAAACAACTGGAGGTGAAATTATGAATGTTGAATAGAAAGTATCTAACCATTTTAGCACTAAGGAAATTGGAAAGGAAAAAATTGATTTAGCAAGCATCTATGAATTCAATTAATGAATTGACCCAAATATAATTTGCAAATGATTTCATGGCTCTTAATGGGTCAGATAATGTGCAGGCTTGTGACCTGAGTATTAACTCAAAGCCACATGTATATTCCCTGAAAATTCTCTGTGCTCGATTTGATGTTATTATCAAGAAGTGGGCAGCTTGGATTTTTATGCTTGGATATGCAAGCCAGTAGGCAGAAGGTGCCTTGGCTTCCCAGGTGGCATTAATGATAAAGAATCTGCCTCTAATACAAGAGCCACAGGAGACATGGGTTCCCTCTCTGAGTCAGAAAAATCCCTTGGAGGAGTAAATGGTAACCCACTTCAGTATTCTTGCCTAGATAATCCCATGGAGAGAGAGGCCTGGAGGGCTGCAGTCCATAGGGTCACAAAGAGTCCAACACGACTGAAGCACCCTGGCATGCAGGAGGAAGATGGGTACACCCTGTGTGTGTGTGTTTGTGTGTGTGTGTGTGTGTGTTACAATATATGGCTAAAATATGTTTTTCCTTTGGTCATCTTTTTGGAATCAAGCCAATATCTTCAAATTTGAAAATCACAGATTATATCATCTTTCAGTACTGTAATATTGTTCTTTGGAGATAAGTTGGTAAACTTTCTATGGACTCAGCTGAAAGATTGTGTAAAACCATGCGTATTATATACCCTTCATTTTACCTCTGAGAATAACTAACCTAATTAACCTCTGAGAAATATCTTTTTAAATAATAAAAGTAAAACCTTGAGGATCGTACTGAAATTTTCTCTGAAGTTTGTTCCCATTTTACTCCTTATTGTTGTGGCAGTTTGAGACATTAAAAAGAGGGTTTGGGGTAGATTTAAATTGACTTAGGTTTGAATCCTGGCTTCTCTCCTTCCAATAGCGTTTGATATTAGGCATGTTTTTAATTTTTTTCTGAGTCTTTTCCTTGTTTAAAAAATTGAGAGTAAGATACCTAACTTTCAGAATAATTTTGAAGATTAAGTATGTTGTAATAAGAAGAGTCTAGCTTACAATCCCTGACACTTAACAGCTTCATCGGAGTTGGACATTCCATTCTATATTTCCACTTCATGCCAAGCTGTCTCACTTCATTAAGTGGATGGAAAGCCATGGAAACAGCCTTCTAAATTTTTAATCTAAGTTACTAGGACAAATTAATTGCTCAGAGTGTATGCAGCGTTGTGTGTATTTTCTTTTTCTTATTCTGACACAAATTCCTATATGTTAACTTTTTTTTTTTTTAACTAGAGTATAGTTGGTTTACAATGCTGTGTTAATTTAACCTCCTTGATTAGGGCTTTCTTACAATCTAAATCCTCAGGGGAGCTCTGTTTGACTATCTAACAATATAAGAAAATTTTTTGTTGTGTGGTCCTTTGAGTGAGTCTAAATATTTGAACTTCCTACTGGTCATAAACTGAGGAAGTATGGGACAGAGCATGTATTAAGCTCTATTAGACTTTTTAATATACACTTTTTATAAGCCAGATACTATGTAAATGATCTATTCATTTTCTTATTTAATATATTCAACTCTATAAACATATATTATTATTATACCCTTTCAGCAAACAAATATGTTGGCATCCAGAAAGCTTGAGTAACTTGGTTAAAGTTAAATAGAAAAGTGAGAGTGTCAAGTCATTAAACAGGTTTTCTCACCCAATGTTGCT
>SJYQ01007700.1:2214543-2232320 GCA_006410935.1 Redunca redunca
CTCTATGAACCCACAGAACAGATGTACAGAAGATCTAGAAGTTGAAATTTATTTCAAAATTATGCTTTCCTGAGAGTTTATATGGACTCTGTATGTATTATTTCTACATGTTTGAAAATTAATGTATAATAGATTATGAGACTTAAATAAAACCAGTTTCCATGTCTCATTCACTCCATCTCCTTTATACAAATGAACATTCACTTTTATGGATTTGCAAGAATCAGAAGTAATAATCCCAAACACCTGTCACATAGCACATAGCTTTTAAACCAAAACCGTTTCTTTTCAAAACAAATGGTTTTACCTATCACCCTAACGTAAAGATATAGGGGTTCTTGAATTGTTTTTATAGTTCCAAACATTCGCTTTTCAGTTTCTACATGCCAGCATTGTCTCTAGCATTTTACGTCCACTATGTAGCCACTAAAAGGAAAATAAAAACTAATGTCATGCATAAAAGTGAACCTTTCCAGCAATTACCTTTCATAGCTCCATTTAAACATTTCTTTAGAGTTGAAACATGGACATTCAAATGGAATCTGGCCACTTATATATTTATCACATCAAACGTCCAATGCAATCACTCCTCCAATCTGCAATCTAGTCAGATGTGAGTGGTAAAGCTAAGTATAAGCCATAAACATTTGGATTTAGTTGCTGACATTACAGATGGGAGTGGAGGAAAGTAGACAGATGTTAAGACACTTTGTATCATTTAATAAGCAAGTTGTGTCCAAGGAATGGCCATATCTTTGGCCCTTAATTTTTTAAAGAAAGAGTCTCTGTTCTCTGCTCTTCTGGCACATGAAGGAAATTGGATGCACTAATTTAACTTCTGTGCAGAGTACATCATGAGGAACGCTGGGCTGGAAGAAGTACATGCTGGAATTAAGATTCCTGGGAGAAATATCAATAACCTCAGATATGCAGATGACACACCCTTATGGCAGAAAGTGAAGAGGAACTAAAAAGCCTCTTGATGAAAGTGAAAAAGGAGAGTGAAAAAGTTGGCTTAAAGCTCAACATTCAGAAAACAAAGATCATGGCATCTGGTCCCATCACTTCACGGGAAATAGATGGGGAAACAGTAGAAACAGTGTCAGACTTTATTTTTTTGGGCTCCCAAATCACTGCAGATGGTGATTGCAGCCATGAAATTAAAAGACGCTTACTCCTTGGAAGAAAAGTTATGACCAACCTAATAGCATTTTCAAAAGCAGAGACATTACTTTGCCAACAGAGCTCCATCTAGTCAAGGCTATGGTTTTTCCTGTGGTCATATATGGATGCGAGAGTTGGACTGTGAAGAAGGCTGAGCGCCGAAGAATTGATGCTTTTGAACTGTGGTGTTGGAGAAGACTCTTGAGAGTCCCTTGGACTGCAAGGAGATCCAACCAGTCCATTCTGAAGGAGATCAACCCTGGAATTTCTTTGGAAGGAATGATGCTGAAGCTGAAACTCCAGTACTTTGGATACATCATGCAAAGAGTTGACTCATTGGAAAAGACTCTGATGCTGGGAGGGACTGGCGGCAGGAGGCGAAGGGGATGACAGAGGATGAAATGGCTGGATGGCCTCACTGACTCAATGGACCTGAATCTGAGTGACCTCCGGGAGTTGGTGATGGACAGGGAGGCCTGGCGTGCTGCGATTCATGGGGTTGCAAAGAGTCGGACATGACTGAGCGACTGAACTGAACTGAACTGAATGAGTATATTGGGCTTCCCAGGTGGTTCTAGTGGTAAAGAAACTGCCTGCCAATGCAGGAGATATAAGAGATGTTGGTTTGATTTCTGGGTCAGGAAGATTGCCTGGCAGAGGGCTTGGCAACTCACTCCAGTATTCTTGCCTGCGAAATCCCATGGACAGAGGAACCTGGCTGGCTACAGTCCATAGGGTTACAAAGAATCAGACTCGACTGAAGTGACTTAGCACACACCCAGACAAGAGTGTTGCTACTGAAGCAACTTAGCATGCATGCAGGCAAGAATGTTGCTAAATTTCTGCCCTCGGCCTTTCTCTGAAGCCTGGCATGCTGCAATCCATGGGGTCCCAAAGTGTCAGACACAACTTTAGTGACTGAAAAACAAGAGCTAGTGAGGACGTGAATTTCTCCACTGAAATCTCTGGAAGCAGTTTAAAAGCTTGTGAGGCAGTCTTCCAAGTTTGTAGAAGGAGAAATAGGCCATTCACAGCTTCTTCCATCTGCCACCCACATTCTTGGGTAGCACAGTTTATATCCTGCTGCTGCTAAGTCGCTTCAGTTGTGTCCGACTCTGTGCGACCCCATAGACAACAGCCCACCAGGCTCCCCCATCCCTGGGATTCTCCAGACAAGAACACTGGAGTGGGTTGCTATTTCCTTCTCCAATGCATGAAAGTGAAAAGTGAAAGTGAAGTTGTTCAGTCATGTCTGACTTAGCGACCCCATGGACTGCAGCCTACCAGGCTCCTCCGCCCATGGGATTTTCCAGGCAAGAGTACTGGAGTGGGGTGCCATTGCTAGTTTATATCCAGACAGTATCAGTTCTTCAGGAATGGACGTATATGAAGTCTATCTACTTCTTCCCAGCCAAAGCCCTGTACGATTTCCCACTGTGCAGCCATCTAAAATATAGGGTGATTCTAAGCACAGTGATACACTCAAGGAATTTCAGGTTGATGAGAAATCAACAATAGCTTTAATTAAGTATTTAACATGGTATCTAGTACATCATAGATGGCAAAACATATTTGTGGTGTGAATGTGGTTTTGAATGATGTGTACTCTGGATGAGTAGACTCAGCTTTTTAGATTGCTCAGCTTTGGGAGACTGCCCGCACTTCAAGAAGCAACCTTTCAGCATCTTGGGTATCTTTCCCTTCAGTTAGTTACCAGATAATATGAATTCTGAAGCATTTTCTAATGATACTATTTAACCATGGAACTATTTAAATTCCATTTTAAAGTAGCCCTAAAGTCATTAAGAACCATGCAACAGAGGTAAGTCCTCTTTTATACATGTACCATATATAAGCCACAGGACTCCTGACCTCCGATGCTAAGCATGTGGGCTTTCCTGGAGGCTTAGATAGTAAAGATCTGCCTGCAATGCAAGAGACCAAGGTTTGATCCCTAGGTTGGGAAGATTCCCTGGAGAAGGGGAAGGCTACCCACTCCAGTATTCTTGCCTGGAGAGTTCCATGGGCAGAGGAAACTGGCAGGCTGCAGTCCATGGGGTCACAAAGAGGGCTCTACTTGCTCAGTCCCTCATTCCTGTCTGACATTTTGCAGCCCCATGGATTGCAGAATGTCAGACCTCCCTATCCTTCACTATCTCCTGGAGTTTGCTCAGACTCATGTCCATTGAGTTGATGATGCCATTCAACCATCTCATCCTCTGTTGCCCCATTCTCCTTCTGCCCTCAAGCTTTTCCAGCATCAGGGTCTTTTCCAATGAGCAGTTCTTTGCCTAAGGTGGCCAAAGTCTTGAACCTTCAGCTTCAGCATCAGTCCTTCCAATGCATATTCAGGGTTGATTTCCTTTAGGATTAACTGGTTTTATCTCCTTGCTGTCTAAGGAACTCTCAAGAGTCTTCTCCAACACCACAGTTCCAAAGCATCCATTCTTTGGTGCTCAGCCTTCTTTATGGTCCAACTCTCACAGCTGTACTTGACTACTGGAAAAGCCATCACTTTGACTATACGGACCTTTATCAGCAAAGTCATATCTCTGCTTTTTAATATGCTATCTAGGTGTGTCATAGCTTTTCTTCCAAGGAGCAAGCATCTTGTAATTTCATGGTTACCGTCACCACCTTCGGTGATTTTGGAGCCCAAGAAAATACAGTGACAGTCTTTATTCTCTTGGGCTCCAAAATCAGGGCTCAACAGGGCCTGAACAACAACAGTTCTAAACAGGGCTTTGAATAATAGGAATAGGGTGGCTGCCTACCATACTGGCCATAGCCCGGTGGTTGTGTAACAATGCCTCCATCAGCCACCCACATCTTGCAATTTAGATCTTGTACTTCTCATTTCTTGTCAAGCCGAGATTTACTTTCTCTAAGAAGACTAGCAATCTTGAAAAATGTCAGTGTCCATATTTTAGCTAGGTAAGTACTGAACAGTAATTTTAAACTTAACAATTGTATTATTCACTGCTCAGCAGTACATTTGAGTGTTAAGCATGGTGTCTAGTAATAAATTTATATATGACATAAAGTAAGATAAAATACATACACTTTGGGATGTATTTTAAACAGCATTTTTATCAAAAAAAGCAGAAATAATTCAATCAGTGGCTAAAATTGTTTCCCACAAAAGTAAACATTGTATAATATTATATACATTTCCCACATATATAACATCAGAATCAAACGTTACCTAGAAACAGAATTAGCAAGTGCCTTTCAAAACTCAGTATGTCCAAAAGTATAGAATTATCTGTATAAAATGACTGTTTCCAATATACTCTCCACTACATCATTTTAGAACATTTATTTCATAGAGCTATGAATATGATGCACAAAGAATATCATGCTTATTGTTTTGGAAACAACTTTATATGATTTTCAAGTCCAATTAAAAATTATTGAGATATAGTTGCTTTATAACATTGTGCTAATTTCTGCTGTACAGCAAAATGAATCAGCTATACATGTACATATATCCCCTCTTATTTGAATACAGTAGGTTCTCATTAGTTATCCATTTTATACATAGTAAGGGCTTCCCTGGTGGCTCAGAGGTGAAAGCGTCTGCCTGCAATGCGGGAGAACTGGGTTCAATCCCTGGGTCGGGAAGATCCCCTGGAGAAGGAAATGGCAACCCACTCCAGTATCCTTGCCTGGAGAATCCCATGGACGGAGGAGCCTGGTGGGCTATAGTCCATGGGGTCGCAAAGAGTCGGACACGACTGAGCGACTTCACTTTCACTTTCACTGTCAATGTATATATGGGCTTCCCAGGTGGCTCAGTGGCATTGAATCCGCCTGCCTATGCAAGACACACAGGAGACACTGGGTCTTCCTGGGTCAGGAAGATTCCTTCCCACTCCAGTATTCTTGCCTGGAAAATTCCAAGGACGTGGAGCCTGGCAGGTTACAGTCCATGGGGTCATAAAGAGTCAGACATGACTTAACATGTACATGCACACGATGTATACATGTCAATCTTAATCTCCCAGTGTTTTGAATACCATAACAAAAAGTCACTTTCTATAGTGATCCTCTTAATAGCTAACATAAATTAATGATTCCACATCCATAGTATTTTTTTGCATAATTTCCTATAAGAGAAGTGATATTTTCTTAAAATAATTTAACAAAAGAAAAAAATACAAAAATGAATGATTGACAAAGCACTACTTATGTATCTAATTATTTCATATATATGTAAAATTATGTTTTATATATATATATAAAGAGAGTTGTATGCTGATATACATTTGTACACTTGTAACTCAGAATTTAAGTCTTCTTCGTTGACTGATGAGAGGTCTTTTGAATTGATGAGTTGGTTTTGGATTAGAATGGCAATGCATAATGAATTTAGGGTCCTTCTACATCCAAGTGTTTATACAAATTTTTCTTCTAACTGATCATAAAAATGTATAGGTACATGATTACAGAAATGTTTTAGGATGTCAGTTCAATTTATAGCCACATTTTTCTCCTGTAGTAGGTATCAGTCATCTCTAGGGGTGATCCACTAAAATCATGTTCATTTTATAAAAACAATGCCTCTCCCTGGTCACAGTTGATTAGAGGATGGCCTCCATTGACTCAAGACTAGTAAGTTGCATTTCTCTTTTGAAGATCTAGAGATGCATCTCAGAGACTTTATTTAAGCTCTTCAAAATAGTTGAACTGAAAAGTGACCAAAAAAAAGTCTGATTATTAATAGCAAAGTGCAAGGCAACATGAAAACAGCTGATGAGAAGAAATGGGGATGAAGATGCTCCCTGAGAGGCCAATGGCACACACCACGAGACTGACACTGGGCGCACAGCCCCTTAGTTCCAAAGGCCACCAGATTTAAGCCTATATGACAGAGGCATGACTCACAAGTGAGGAAATACCTCTAACAAAACAAACTCCATTTCACTGAACCAAGCTTTGAGGAGTTCTACAATATGCAATCAAGGGCACTCTCCCAGTATGGTAGACTCATTAAGTATTGCAGACCTGTTAGTTTCTGGACTAAGAATTCAGAGAATAAGTATAAGACAGTAATCCCCATGCTGACCTCAACTTCATTCTATGAGAGGGAGAACAGGAGGAGAAAAAATAGAGGTCAGTGCAGATAGTAAATATTTACATTACACTATTAAGTGTAGCAGGTTCTCTACGGATGAATGGGTCCCATTCCAAGAGCATATTCGTAAGCCCGATTTGCTTGTAAGTCCAATAAAGTTACCCTAGGTACACAAATAAGACAGTCACACAATTGGCTATATAGTACTCTACTAACAGGTTTATAATACTTTTTACACACATACTACACACATCTCTTCAAGAAAATTAGAGATACCAAGAGAGCATTTCATGCAGCGATGGGCACGATAAAGGACAGAAATTGTATGGACCTAACAGAAGCAGAAGATATGAAGAAGTGGTGGCAAGGATACACAGAACTATACAAAAAAGATCTTAATGACCCGGATAATCACGATGGTGTGATCACTCACCTAGAGCCAGACATCCTGGAGTGCAAAGTCCAGTGGGCCTTAGGAAGCATCACTACAAACAAAGCTAGTGGAGGTGATGGAATTCCAGTTGAGCCATTTCAAATCCTGAAAGATGATGCTGTGAAAGTGCTGCACTCAATATGTCAGCAAATTTGGAAAACTCAGCAGTTGCCACAGAACTGGTAAAGGTCAGGTTTCATTCCAATCCCAAAGAAAGCCAATGCCAAAGAATGTTCAGACTACCACAGGATTGCACTCATCTTACATGCCAGCAAAGTAATGCTCAAAATTCTGCAAGCTAGGCTTCAACAGTACATGAACTGAGAACTTTCAGATGTTTGAGCTGGATTTAGAAAAGGCAAAGGAACCAGAGATCAAATTGCCAACATGTGTTTTATCATAGAGAATTCCAGAAAGACATCTACTTCTGCTTCATTGACTATGCAAAGCCTTTGACTGTGTGGATCACAACAAACTGTGGAAAATTCTTATAGATTTGGGAATACCAGAACACCTTATCTGCCTCCTGATAAACCTGTATGCGGGTTAAGAAACAATAGTTAGCACCAGGCATGGAAGAACAGACTGGTTCCAAATTGGGAAAGGAATAGGTCACAGCCGTATACTGTAATCCTGCTTATTTAACTTATGTGCAGAGTATATCATGAGAAATAATGGGCTGGATGAAGCACAAACTGAAATCAAGATTGCCAGGAGAAATATCAGTTACCGCAGATATTCAGATGATACTGCCCTTATTGGAAAAAGAGAAGAGGAACTAAAGAGCCTCTTG
This sequence comes from Redunca redunca, assembly GCA_006410935.1. Classification (NCBI taxonomy): domain Eukaryota; kingdom Metazoa; phylum Chordata; class Mammalia; order Artiodactyla; family Bovidae; genus Redunca; species Redunca redunca. Next base: position 2,222,011 of record SJYQ01007700.1, read on the forward strand.
ATGAAAGTGAAAGAAGAGAGTAAAAAAGCTGGCTTAAATCAACATTCAGAAAACTAAGATCATGGCATGTGATTACATCACTTCATGGCAAATAGATGGGGGAACAATGGAAACAGTGACAGACTTTATTTTCTTGGGCTCCAGAATCATTGCAGAGGGTGACTGCAGCCATGAAGTTTAAAAAAAAAAAAAAAAAAAACTTGCTCCTTGGAAGAAAAGCTATGACTAACCTAGACTGCATATTAAAAAGCAGAGACATTACTTTTCCGGCAAAGGTTCATATAGTCAAAGCTATGGTTTTTCCAGTAGTCATGTATGGATGTGAAAGTTGGATCATAAACAAAGCAGAGTGTTGAAGAATTGATGCTTTCAAACTGGTTTTGGAGAAGACTCTTGAGAGTCCCTTGGACTGCCTGGAGATCAAACCAGTCCACCCTAAAGGAGATCAGTCCTGAATATTCATTGGAAGGACTGATGCTGAAACTTCAAAACTTTGGCCACCTGATGCGAAGAACTGATTCATTTGAAAAGACCCTGATGCTGGGAAAGATTGAAGGCAGGAGAGAGGGATGACAGAGGATGGCTGGCTGGATGGCAATACAAACCTGATGGACATGAATTTGAGCAAGCTTTGGGAGTTGGTGATGGACAGGGAAGCCTGGCTTGCTGCAGTCCATGGGATCGCAAAAAGTCAGACACGACTCAGTGACTGAACTGATAACTGAGTGACATGATACATGCAAAACAATCAAACACAAAGCATAAAACATTTTTATTCTTATAGTACTGCTGCTGCTGCTGCTGCTGCTAAGTCACTTCAGTCGTGTCTGACTCTGTGTGAACCCATAGACGGCAGCCCACCAGGTTCCTCTGTCCCTATAGTGGTACAGTATAAGAACTGGCATACAGAGGTTGGCATTGAATGAACAGGAGAAAAAGAGTTACTGACTAGAGGAGAGAAAGGAGCTGGGAGATAATAGAGGTAAAGAATGGTCAGCAATAGTAAACGAAGGGCTAGCTGCAATTGCATTCATGCCTGACGTTTGTGGCATGCACATTCACACATTTGAGTGTTCACAACTTGAAGGTTTGTATGTAAGGGACTTACTATATTGAAATGCAGTAAATGATAAATTATATAAGCAAGGACAGAGTGTGGAACATTGGGATGCATTTCACAGGAAAGATGGCATCTGAAAAGTCTTAGATAAGGAGGACATCACTAAGCTGAGAAAAGAAAGGAGGAGTTTCCAAAAAGAGAGAGAATAGCATGAATAAAGATACAATAATGGTCAGGAAGATGGAAAGGACTGGAGGATACAAGGCTGGAAAGATAGAGCAATGTCACAATGTAAAGGCCTTGAATTCTATGCTGAGGTACTTGAGTTTTTTACACCCATAGGTTGTGTGATCTTATGTCCCGCTTTGCCAGGATCTGTTATAATTGATACATGCCATCTTAGTACAGTTATCAATAGCACTTCTTTCTCATTCTCAAGAGTGTTGCAGTTTAGGCCATTTAGTATTTGGTCAGCATGTCCATGGGCTTCCCATGTGGTGCTCGTGGTAAATAACCCACATGCCATTGCCGGAGACATGAGAGGCTTCGGTTCTATATCTGGGTTGGGAAGATCCCCTAGAGGAGGAACTGGCAACCCATTCCAATATTCTTGTCTGGAGAATCCCATGGGCAGAGGAGACTGGCGGGCTAGAGTCCACAGGGTTGCAAAGACTCGGACACGAATAAACCAACTTCGTACGTGAGCACCCGCGCGCACGTGCGCACACACACACACACACACACACACACACACACACACAGTATGCCCATAAGGAGTTAATAAAGGGTTTGGGCAAGAAAATAACTTAAGTAAATCTTGATTTAAAAACTATCATTCATGAAATTGTACACAGCAGTAAATCAAAGCCTGTTCTAGTCAAATCTAACATCTGACCTATTTTTGTAAATAAAATTTTGTTGAAACACATTCATTCCTGATTTTTACTACTTTTCAACAATATAGTTGAATGGTTGTGATAGAGCTCATATGATCTGCAAAGCTGAAAATATGTACTGTCCAGCTTTTTACAGAAAACATCTGTGGACCCCCAGTATAGAGTAAAAATGGAGGACATAAGACTAGAAGTAGAATCATAATGCCAACTTAAAATATATGCCATTTTAATTTCCATATTTAAGTTTTGGTACCAAGTGGCAGGTTTATTAAAATATGGACATTTAGATAGTGACATTTCATCTTAAGATGTCCTCCTTTATAGGGACAGCAAGCCTTGCCAAAACCCCACAAAGGTGCTCAAGCTAGCATCTAAAATACAAATAATTTTGAGAACTTTTTGTTCCTAAGGTTCTTGCCCAGTAAGAAGACTCCAACTGCCATTAAACATACAAAATAAATAAACCTCAAATATGAAAGTAATTACATAGAAGGTCACATAAAATGAGAATAAACGGTTTAGGCTGAAAATGGCTTCAATCGCCTAACTCACAGGGACAGTAAATAACAACCCACGTCTGTCTCTTGGGAAGGAAGGACATGTGTCAATTCTTGGTTTTTATTGCTCTGACTCAAAGCATCAAAAGCCAATATATCTTGCCTTTAAATAACTTGCAAAGAAAAAGTATTTGTGTGTAAGTTGTCAGTGGCCTCAGCAATGAATGAGACATGTGTCCAAAACTGTAGTTATATAGAATACGTGCTGCTGTTGCTGCTGCTTAGTCGCTTCAGTTGTGTCCAACTCGTGGGACACTATGGACTTCAGCCTGCCAAACTCCTCTCTCCATGGGATTCTTGACTGGAGGGGGTGGCCATGCACTCCACCAGGGGATCTTCCTGACCCAGAGATTGAACCCATGTCGCCTATGGCTCCAGCACTGCACACAGGTTCTTTTCCACTAGCGCCACCTGGAAAGCCCATAGGATATATAGTAATGAACAAAAAAATGTATATTCTTTTGGAGTGAATGTAGTAAGATAATAAAATCAGAGAAGGGACAATACTTCCTTACATTTATAGGAGCTCTGTAAATATTTTAAAGCACTGAGATAGTATTTTATTCTGAGTTCTATCAAACCATGTGATGTGATATTTACTGGATAAGACTCTTTGTATCAAGGGGTTATAATACTTACAGATAATGAGAGAAATGAAAGATGCTCATAGGAAGACTGCATCTCAAAAGAAAGGTATGGTTTTTCATATCCTGGGTAACTGGAGTAAGTTCATGAACTCAGCGGAGAAGGCAATGGCACCCTACTCCAGTACTCTTGCCTGGAAAATCCCATGGGCGGAAGAGCCTGGTAGGCTGCAGTCCATGGGGTTGCTCAGAGTCGGACACGACTGAGTGACTTCACTTTCACTTTTCACTTTCATGCATTGGAGAAGGAAATGGCAACCCACTCCAGTGTTCTTGCCTGGAGAATCCCAGCGACGGGGGAGCTTGGTGGGCTGCCGTCTATGGGGTCACACAGAGTCCGACATGACTGAAGCAACTTAGTAGCAACAGCAGCAGCAACATGAACTCAGGCTTTCAGAATGCAAGATGTTGCTTATTTTGTGGCCCTTTTGTAAGGACCACCCATTATCTTCTTACTGATATCCTTCATACTCTACTTGTGGTAACATTCAGGAGTACTCGTTCTCCAGATAGCAAAAAAATAATATATATATACAAATATTTATACACACTTATACATTTCCATTAGTATCCAAGAGAAATTATCATTTATGTCAACTGTGAATGCAGGCAATAAACCATAGTTGCATTGTTTTTTCATAAAAATATATTAGTTTTCATATCATATTAGAGTGTCAGATACCACAAAATGTCATTCATATTCATCACTACTTTGAAAGTATTATAGTTAGAATTACCACTAGGTGTTGTAACTTAATTAATAAAGGTGCATGTATCTTTTTACATTAAAATTTTTAGCATATTGATAAAAATATAGCAATTATTTTTGGTCTGTAATGCTATTTTTTTTTTCATTTAAAAACAGTAATCTGAGATGTCAGTTCAGTTAGTCAGTTCAGTCGCTCAGTCATGTCCGACTCTTTGTGACCCCATGAATTGCAGCATGCCAGGCCTCCCTGTCCATCAACATCTCCCAGAGTTCACTCAGATGGGGTCATCAGATTTCCAAAGGAAACCATGACATTTAAAAAAAAAACATCCTCCCAGGATTCACAAAATCTGTTTATTTAGCTGTTCCTATTTAGTGAGTCAATACAGAATTTAATATCTTAAAGCAACAGCAATTGTTATTTTTCTTTTTCATGATTCTCAGATTTGACTGGGGTCCAATTAGATATTAATAACACAGGAAATGTCTTTCTTACATCCAGATGTTGGTTGGGGCTGCACTCATTTCAAAGGCTTCCCCACTCTCAGGTCTGACAGCTGATGCTTACAGTTGGCTATGAGTTAAACTGGGCAGTTTATTATTATTAGCAGTTACATCTACAAATAACTGACTTTCTCAAAGCATGGTGGAGCATTCTAAGAGATCCAGACAGAGTCATATTGCCTTTTAGGACCTAGCCTCAGAAGACACATAGCATCACTTTCTCCAGTCACAGACTTGCCTGGATATAAAGAGAGATAAAATCATACCAGAGCACCTGACCTGCCTCCTGAGAAATCTGTATGCAGGTCAAGAAGCAATAGTTAGAATTGGACATGGAACAAGAGACTGGTTCCAAATCAGAAAAGGAGCACTTTAAGGCTGTATATTGTCACCCTGCTTATTTAACTTATATACAGAGCACATCATGAGAAATACTGAGCTGGATGAAGCACAGGCTGGAATCAAGATTGCCAGGAGAAATATCAGTAACCTCAGATATGCAGATGACACCACCCTTATGGCAGAAAGCGAAAAAGAGCTAAAGAGCCTCTTGATGAAAGTAAAAGAGGAGAGTGAAAAAGTTGGCTTAAAACTCAACATTCAGAAAATTAAGATCATGGCATCTGGTCCCATCATTTCATGGCAAATAGATGGGGAAACAGTGGAAACAGTGACAGACTTTATTTTGGGGGGCTCCAAAATCACTGCAGATGGTGACTGTAACCATGAAATTAAAAGATGCTTGCTCCTTGGAAGACAGAAACAGTACTTTGTCAACAAAGGTCCATCTAGTCAAAGCTATGGTTTTTCCATTGGTCATATATGGATGTGAGAATTGGACTATAAAGAAAGCTGAGCCCCAAAGAATTGATGCTTTTGAACTGTGGTGTTGAAAAAGACTCTTGAGAGTCCCTTGAACAGCAAGGATGTCCAACCAGTCCATCCTAAAGGAAATCAGTCCTGAATATTCATTGGAAGGACTGATGCTGAAGCTGAAACTCTTTGGCCACCTGATGCGAAGAACGGATTCATTTGCAAAGACCCTGATGCTGGGAAAGGTTGAAGGCGGGAAGAGAAGGGGACCACAGAGGATGAGATGGTTGGATGGCATCACTGACTCAATGGACATGAGTTTGAGTAAACTCTGGGAGCTGGTGATGAACAGGGAAGCCTGGCATGCTGCAGTCTGTGAGGTTGCAAAGAGTCAGACACAACTTACCGACTGAACTGAACTGAACATCAACCACAACTCTCAATAAGAGGAGTGGCCGCGTCATGTCACAGAAGTGCGTGGGATAGGGTATATTTGAATACATTTATGTGGGCCTCTTTAAACATACAGTCCATCATAATGTCCCAACATTTTCCATGTTTCTGAGTGTTTCACATATTATATATCCTGCTCTGAATTTCCTTCTGCTTTTCTTTCATGTTATACTCCTGGTTTTCCCTTAAACCCAAAATGAAGTAGAAATTCTACTGCTAACTTCCCTGAATGGTCTTCCTTCTTTTCACATACAGTTAATTTCTTTGTGTGGGAGGGAGGCGATGGAGGTATGCATGCTACAATTTTATCTTAAATTTTAATTTGTGAGTTTATTTAACAAATTCTACTACTTCTTTATAAGTGCTCTTTCTTTCCTCTTCTTTGTTATTTCTTTGAGGATAAATTCACTTTCTGTTTCCCCTACTCACCTCTCACTTGTTGCACATTAATACTCAACTAATGTTTTGTGGGATCAAAAGCTGCTCTTTGAAATTCAGGCTACTGCTGCCTGTTGGAACATATCAACTGCCATCAAAAGAGTCAAAACCCACCAGACTGAAAGATGAGCAGCTCACAGTTAGCTAAGGGGTAACAGCAGCTTCATTTACTAGTTACTTCTATCCAAAGCTAAAAAAATGATTTCAAGGTGACATAGCTCACCTCTGATATAAGTTATTTCCTAGATTACTACTCTGAGTTCCTGTGCAGTAAGCATTTATGATTAGACATAGCTCAACATAACCAAATTGCTTCAGCAGTTCTTGTAGACTATATGAGCAACATCTTCCCATCTTAAAGCTAAAGGCAGAGATAACACAACCTTACTTAAAACCTGAGAACATTATTTATCCAAGAGATCAATAAAGAGGTGAAATGGTGAGCCATGGGTTAAGGGATCAATTGTGTGAGATTATTTTAAAATACAAGTACTTAAGTTGTGTGACACTCTGACACGACATCAAATGACATCTTAGAATGGGACAAAAAGTTCATGAGAGATTCATTTCAAATCCTGGTGAAGGAGAAAGAATTAACCTTGGAAAGAATCAAATCCATCCACATTAATGTTAAAAGGAAAAAAAAAAGTATATACTATAATCTTTGAGACTGATATGATATGTGAAATTCTGGCCATTAAACAAACTTTTTTTTATTTTTTTAAACACAAGATAACAAAAATTGGCTGGTTTACTGAGTGGGGAAAAAAGTCAGGAATTTCATAGCACTTGCTGTGTTTATTAACAAGAACTAAACAGGGACTTCAGTCATAACAAGGTTCAGGTAGAAGTAAGTTATCTCCTAGATTACTACTCTGAGTTCCTGTGCAGTAAGCATTTATGATTAGAGAGAAATCATGATGTATATACCTCCCAACTGAGAGAGAAACACAGTCACAATATTGGCAGTGAAGACCCTTTGGAAAGAAAGATTTGACTAAACTCACCATCAATGACTAGCCACAAATTGTTCATGAGATCAAGATGAACTACATTTCTAACCCCTTACTTAATTCTTCAAATAAGCATTTCAGTATTTGTTTCTGCTAAAAACATGATCACAATATGCATTTTGCTAAATTATCTGCAAATTTTTGAATCTTGACTCCATATTCCCAACAGATCAGAAGTATGAATTTTAGATACCAGAGTCCTCATTTGTGGGCTTCCCTAGTGACTCAACAGTAAAGAATGCAGCTGCAATGCGGGAGACTCAGGAGACACAGGTTTGCTCCTTGGGTTGGAAAGACCCCCTGGAGGAGGGCATGGCAACCCACTCTAGTATCCTTGCTAGGAAAATCTCATGGACACAGGAGCCTGGCAGGCTACAGTCCATGGAACTGAAAAGAGTCAGATACAACTGAAGCATCTGAACATGTCCTCATTTGTAAGCTCTAGTAAGAAATGGTGTATTAAATCTATTTTTTTAGAATTAGACTAGTAGGAGTGGAAACACACTTGAATAAGAGATATAATCTTGAAAATATCTCTGATATAAATATTTTTTTTTGGTTCTGAGAAGTTTTTGAGTAGATTTCTTTATCGTTTAATTGTATTCTTGACAACTAAAAAAAAAATCTTTGTATAAATTCTGTCATTTATATTAACAAGCCTATCTTTATTGTATTAGTTATCGGGCTGAATATAAAAGGATATCTAAACTGATTACCGTTTGTAAAAGTATGGTTCAAATGCCTTCTCAGTGTTATATATTTAATACATGAATTCATTCATTCATTCTAAAGGAAACAGAGGCATCCTTTTATCCTCCACATCTGTCTTCACTGAGTATCCACTTAGAGAAAGACAGCAGTGTTGCCCTCCTGCCTCCTAGCTGTCCATGCGCCCAATCCTTCCACTGGATACAGTGCCATGTAGCTGGAGGAAGCAGATGCTCTGCCCCCCAGTGCAAACCCAGTGAACCTGAATCTCTAGAGACGAGTTCTGTGCATTTATACTTTCCAAAAGCTTCCCAAGTGATTCTAATGTGGAGCTGGATCAGAGCACTTTTCAGAGCATACACAGTCCTCTTACCTTCGAATTTTAGTGCTTTCTCCACAATTGTGGCATTAGGGGTAGGCACTCTTTGGAGGGAGAAAGAAAAAAAAAAGATAAGGACGTCATTTTCCCAGATAGGGGAGGGACGGTGTGACCTTGAAGCTGAGGAAATAATCCCTGATCTTTCTTCCTCCTAGAGTAGGACAATTGTGCTCTCATTCTCCATGGTCCATTTAGACAGGGCAGCTCACACAGGCTGCATCTGGGCCAGCTGGGCAGAGAATAATGTCTCCTTGCCCAAACTAGTGAATGGTGGGATGAGGAGTGTTATTGGAAAAATGCATCAAAACCTTACATGTTCGTTTAAATGAAGTTGTGATCAGAGACTGTACTGAACAAACTCTGTGCAGCTTGATTCTGGGCTATGAAATTTATTTTGTTCTTTAAGTGTAGGGGCATGAGGAGAAAATCCAAGTGCAATACATAAATCTTGATTAACTTGTTCAGAGCTCTCAGGAGATCCTTTAAACTCCCCTGGATAGAGTCATGCTCTCATATTGGACATTTCCTCTACGCTTTTATTTCCTGATCTTTATTAATGGCCAGCTGGCCTGCCCATAGCTGCTGTTGGTCCCTCTGGAGGGAATTTAAATGGTACATGAAATAGTCCTCTTATACATATCACATTCTGCTCTGTTACATTAGTGGTGCAAAACTGATTCTTAAAATATGGTTTTCACAAATACTCTATTCAGTGATGGAAATGTATTGTTTTCGACTCTTACTAGAAGAAACATGAAGCATGAAATATATGTTTATTAGAAAAGCATATCTCCAAATGAGGCTCCAGTGGAAAAAAGTTAAAAGGATTTAACATTAACTTTTCTTTTCAGCTGTACAGGAAATCAACTAGGCAGAGATAGTTACCTAGATATGTGAGCCAATAATACTGTATTAATTGTCTAGTTCTTGTTGCATAGCAGACCAATACTGAATCAGTGTTTTGGAAAATAAAGGCATCCATAATTTGGGGTATAAAAATAAATATTTTTGTACAGTCCTGTCTGATTACCCCTGCTCCCCAAATGTTTTCTCTTTTTAAAAAGCAGCTACATTGGTGTCTCTTGTTTTTCCAGCGGTTGCCAGATGCTTTGTTCCTTGCAGTAACTGGTTCTGTCTTGTATACAGTGGTAGGGATGGAAACAGAGTTCCTTTGCTGATTGTGGGTGCAGCTATTCTGTTCTGTATTGTAAGTCACTCAGTGGTGTCCAACTCTTTGGGATCCCACGGACTGTAGCCCTCTAGGCTCCTCTGTCCATGGCATTCTCAGGGCGGGAGTGCTAGAGTGGGTGGCCATTCATCTTCCCGACCCATTGGGTTGAACCCAGGTCTCCTGCATTGCCTCAGATTCTTTACCAACTGAGCCACTATTCTGTTCTATAACACAGACCCATCGTTAAGCTTTTCAGGCTGCCACCTAAGAGTCTCCATGTGGTGGTGTGGCGATTTTGGATACAGAAAGTCTGAACATCCATATTTCAAACTGTCTGTGTGTTAGTTCCTCAGTCGTGTCCAACTGTTCGTGACCCCATGGACTGTAGCCCACCAAATTACTCTGTCCATGGAAACGTCAGGCAAGAATACTGGAGTGGGCCCCCATTCCCTTCTCCAGGGGATCTTCCAGACCCAGGGATCGAACCCAAGCCTCCCTCATTGCAGGCAGATTCTTTACTGTCTGAACCACCTATAGAGAATGCTAGCCACCCATGAGGCATTGCAGTAGCAAGCTGCATGCTTTGCTCATGTAATCAGCACAGCACCAGGTGGAAATAGTTCTTTGTATTATTTTTATCATTCCCATTTCACAGATGTAGAAACTGAGGCTTCCTTGAAGTAAGCAACTTTTCCAAAGGCATTACTAATGGTAGTACAGAATTTGAATACATATCTTTCTAATCTTGAACATGAGGATTTACCTAGGCTCTTAAACTGTCAATTTTATTTATTCTCAATACTGTATTTTCTAAGGAGTCACACAGAGATGTTTTTCTTCTCATCTGCATCCATACCACAATTTGAAAGATTACCTTAGAGTGAATAAAGACATTTGAAGATTAAGTTTTATTTTATCTATTTTTATTTTTATTTTAAGTTTTGTTTTAAACTTAGAAATTTGAG
>SJYQ01007700.1:2241974-2257078 GCA_006410935.1 Redunca redunca
AGATAGCATATTCAAAAGCAGAGACATTACTTTGCCGACTAAGGTCCGTCTAGTCAAGGCTATGGTTTTTCCAGTGGTCATGTATGGATGTGAGAGTTGGACTGTGAAGAAGGCTGAGTGCCGAAGAATGGATGTTTTTGAACTGTGGTGTTGGAGAAGACTCTTGAGAGTCCCTTGGACTGCAAGGAGATCCAACCAGTCCATTCTGAAGGAGCTCAACCTAGGATTTCTTTGGAAGGAATGATGCTAAAGCTGAAACTCCAGTACTTTGGCCACCTCATGTGAAGAGTTGACTCATTGGAAAAGACTCTGATGCTGGGAGGGATTGAGGGCAGGAGGAGAAGGGGATGACCCAGGATGAGATGGCTGGATGGCATCACTGACTCGATGGACATGAGTCTGAGTGAACTCCGGGAGTTGGTGATGAACAGGGAGGCCTGGCGTGCTGCGATTCATGGGGTCACAAAGAGTCGGACTGAACTGAACTGTACTGAAGCATGCCAAACTTCCCTGTTCATCACCAACTCCCGGAGTTTAACTCATGTCCATTGAGTCGGTGATGCCATCCAACCATCTCATCTTCTGTTGTCCCCTTCTCCTCCACCTTCAATCTTTCCCAGCATCAGGGTCTTTTCAAATGAGTCAACTTTTCACATGAGGTGGCCAAAGTACTGGAGTTTCAGCTTCAGCATGAGTCCTTCCAATGAATATTCAAAACTGATTTCCTTTAGGATGGACTGGTTGGATCTCCTTGCTGTCCACGGGACTCTCAAGTCTTTTCCAACACCATCGTTCAAAAGCATCAGTTCTTCGGCACTCAGTCACCTTAGTTTTTATCTAAGCAGGGCTTTGTCTTTTTCTTGAAGAGTCAGCAGGAGACTGTTTGCAGCTGCTCAGCCTGGGGTCCATCTATCTCTTGCCTCAGGGGCGCCAATGGCAGTTGCAGAGCTGCTTGCATCTGGATGGCCTGTGATGCTGTGAGATGGGAAAACTCAGGAAAGTGTTTTTGTGCAAGCGGAACTGTTGAAGTAAGAAATGCATGCCTTATTTACTGGCTTAGAGAGGAAACATCTTGTCTTTTGAATTTCTATTTGGCGTAGTAAATTAACCTCTACACTTTCCTGGAATATTACAGTTGGACACTTCCAAGGAAGCCAGTTTCTACATGTTTTGAAACACATGACATTATTGGGTAGTCGACTATGGGTGAAAGTGAATTAGTTGGTGCTTTGTTGTTGGACCAATGAGCCTTTGGCTGGAAGGCTAATCAAGTGAAGAGAGTGGAATTGAATGCAAAAGACCTAATTAGCTCTGCTCACCACTTTTTGCCTTGTTTAGGCTACTTAATAATTCCATCTTCTTCCCTGCATTGTGACGATCACCTACAGTTCCTACATCCCAGAACCTATTGAAAGTGGAAAATGATGGTCCAAAATGTCATATTTCCCACTGAAAGATGATGAAGCACGGATAGCCCTCTCTCAGAATAAATCATTTGTTCCTCAGATTATTTTTTTGTTGTTTTTCTGTTTGTGAAGCTCAATTGCTGCTGCTTAAAAACTGACCCACAGCAATGGATAGCATTTTTAGATGAGAACATTGGCTCAAAATGGAAGTGCTGAAGAGTTTGTTGTGGTTTTTCTCCTCGTGTTTCTCGAGAAGCAGCCCTTGACCCACAGGAGACATGAAGTTGTGTGTTTTGGTGGTAGGATCAGGACACCAATATTTAAATGCTTTATTTACTTTCTATGATGTCCTTTCATTCCCAAGCAATTTTTGGTCCGGGTTGTCCTCTTAAAAAAAAACAAACAAGAAGAAGCATAGCTGAAAATTGCTTTCAGAATGTCGTAGCTGAAAGAGATGGGAGTTTGTCAACCCTCATGTTTCTGTCCAAATTGTGTGGGATTCCATACAATGATACACAAGTAAATATTTAAAATAATAAAACATAAGTAAAGCAGCAAGATATTGGGATTTGTTCTTGTGTTCATTTAATAAGCACTTTCTCTTTTTCTGAAAGTATTATGAACAAATGACTCTTTGCTTCTTACAAATAACAAGGTAGCATGAACTTCAGACTCCATTATTTTAAAAATAAGAGCCTATCTTCTTAATCACTTTGTTTTTGTTACCCAAAAAAAGACACCTTATTTTTATTTTTCTAGTAGTAAGATTAACAGTCATGTGAAATAGAATAGTGTCATTAAATACTTTAAAACTGCCTTCTGTTTATGTTTGGTAGCATTCCCAGGTGGCTTAATAAGACCGGAAACCACAGACCTGTGTAGGTGAGAGCTTCCTCACCCCACCTTCCCGTGACCTTAGGAAACACACGTCCCTCTGTCTTCTGCGCTTTTAGGGGATGTGTTTTCTCATGGCCTCTCTTCTTATTCTTCTATATTCACCCTGATCTTCTGGATCTTCTTCATTCAGGATTCCTCTCTTCTTCACTCCTGGTGCTAGTCTCAGATTCTCCCTAAACCTCAATCACAGCGCAGTTTTTTTCTGATAGCCTTTAACTTAATATTGGAGTTTTGCCTAATGAATGAATAATGAACTTCACACATCCCTGTTCTTAAAACTACTAGACCTTTCTTGGCAAGGGTTCCCTTCTGGGGTGAGGTTTCACCTTGACATCTAGCTCTCCCATTTTGTTGATGCTTCTGTCCTCCTCTGTATATCCAAGGATCTCAAAATGTATTCTGCTTTAAGATGATTTAGCTTTTAATTTTTCTGTGTTTGCCCTTCTCAGGTTTGATCTAGGGCATTCTACACATAATTGATAATGGTTCAGGAAGGTGTTCTAATATATGAAGACCTCTTTTCCCTCTTTAAAGGAGTACCTTTATTTATATCCTGCATTAAAATATTCTGATGTATTTATAACACTGCATTGTTTAAATTGAGATAGAACTCATATAACACGAAATCAACCATTTAAAGTTGAACAATTCAGTAGCATTTAGTACACTTGCAATATCATCCAAGCCATCACTTCTCTCAAAATTCTGAAATGTGTCCATGTTGCCAAAATAAAACCCTGCACTCACTAAGCAGTCATTCTCTGTTAAGGGCTGAATTATATCCGCCCATCTCCACTACCTCCCTAAAAATTTTATTAAGATTCTAATCCCTGGCACTTCAGAATGCTGTCTTCTTTGGATAGAAGGTTGTTGCAGTTGTGATTAATTAGACTGAGATGAGGTCGTCCTTGAGTAAACTAAACTACTAATCCAGTATGACCTGTGTTCTTATAAGATGGCAGTCATGTGAAGATAGAGACATTGAGACAATGACATGTGACTACAAAGGCAGAGGATGGAATTAAGAAGTCACAAGACAAGGAACAAAGATGGTGGACAAGATCAAAGACAGTAGACAAACCAGCAGAAGCTAGGACTGAGCAAGGAAGGATACCCTACAGGTTTCAGAGGGAGTATAGCCCCGCTGACACCTTAACTTTGATTTCTCACCTTTAGAACAACGTGACAATCAATTTTATTAGAAGTCCTTTATTATGCAGTCTAGGAAACTGATATACCCATGTTCCCTCCTGCACTCAGCATTTGCAACCAGATATTACATAAAAGAGGAATCATACAGTAGGTTACCCATTGTGTCTCACTATTTTCACTTAGCAAAAGGTTTTTGAGACACATTTACTCTGCAAGGTACCAGCACTTCATTTTATGGCTATCTCTAGGCAAGAATGCTGGAGTGGGGTGCACACCTTCCTTCCTCCAGGGGATCTCCTCAACCTGGGGATGTTCTTGACCTAAGGGTCAAACCCAAGTTTTTCTATGTCACTGCAAGAAGAATTTAATATTTAACAGCTCTCATCCATGAGACTTGAACTTTTCAGTGGAAATTGATCCACTCTAGTCAGTTTCTTCGGTTACCTTTGTCCCAGAACAATGACTTCTGTTGGTTAAAGCTTGGCACAAGTATGGTGTAGATCTGACATATTAAAGCTTATTGTATATACAGAATATATGTCTGTTCTCAGCCTACTCCTATCATTGCTGCTAAAAATAAAGCAGAATTACATAAGTGGGTTAAGACAAAATCATAGTATTTCTAAAAAGCAATCAAATTTCTTTATTGCTCTTGTTTTTCAAGACAACTCCTAGTGTTATGATCCTTTCTTCATTACTGCATGCTTTAGGCCAGATCTTTTCAACAAGACTTTCTGTAATGATGAAAATGTTGTGCAGTTGTACACTAATATACTATTTACTAGCCACATGTGACCATTGAGCAGTTGAAATGTGCTGAACAAATGTTACTGAGGAGCTAAATTTTTTATCTTTTCAAAAAGTATCTATTTGTTTATTTGGCTGCACTACCTCTTTGTTGTGGCATACAAGGTCTTTAGCTGCCGCAAGTGGATGTCTAGTTCTAGCACATGGGATCTAATTCCCTGACCAATGATCAAACCTGGGTCCCCTGCATTGGGAGTGTGGCGTCTTAGTCACTGGACCACCAGGGAAGTCTCCTAGAATTTTTAGTTAGTTGTATTTAAATTTAAATAGCTACATCTGACTAATTGCTAACATACTGAACACTATAGCTTTAGAATTTCCCATTTCTATTAGACTCATATGTCCTCTTCAAGATCCCGTAACAGTTAGCTCTGTGTACTCCTAAAATAAAATCCAAATTTTGGGTGGTAATATCATAGGTAGTCAATCTTCGCTTCAGTGTGGAACCATAACCTGCATTTAGATAGAAATGTGTTGTCCTAAACAAATAATATGAATATAATTCTTTATTGCATTATAAGGATTTGTGTCTTCTAACATTTAAACAAATGGATAAATTTGATGGATAACTTAAGTAATGGAAAACCTGAGTTTTAACTCCAGTATGTAGAGAAATCACTTCCCCAACTCTAGTCTGCACTCGGTTCCTTTGCAAAATGAAGTTTGTCTTGATCTCATCCTTTCCTGAATATTGCAGGATGAAGCAGTTTCTTTTGAAATATCTGAATCAATTAGGGAAAATTGTTTGTTTTATTTTGTTTACTCCCAAAGGCAAAAGCAAAAAAAAAAGTTACTTCTGAAATGTCAGTGCCAAGGATATTCCATTTTATGCACTTTAATTTTGTTAGGAGACACATGTTTAACCAAGGCTGTAAGCAGAAAACCTTCCATAAAGATCATTAAGTATGAAAATATATAAATGTATTAAACAATCTATGCCAATCCCAGAAGCACAGGGTAAAATACATTTAAACAATGTTACTTCTTCAGAACAAAGGAAACATGCCGGACGCGCTCGCTTGCACTCTCTCTCTCTCTCTCTCTCTCTCTCTCCCAAAAACGTATATTGCAACATATTCATTATCTGCGCAATATTTTAGATTTTCAGCAAAAAGGGTAGGTAAATCTTTGAGGTGGACTGCATATCTGTATTTAGTTAGCAGTAATTTCTGTGAAAGAACTTTCATTCAGATGTATCCAAACTGTTTCAGAAACAGATTGATTTCAAGACTGCTTGCATTTTCACAGAATTAGGAATTCACACCCCACAGACTTTATGAAGTTCCCTTCCCTTCCCCAAAGTTTTAACATACAGGAATGAATGGCTCCAAGATATGTTAGAACAGAGGTTACACTATAAAGCTGAGACACAAAATTCTGTATGACTGGAATATGTACCTAAGTAAGAAAAAACAAAAACATAAAGATAAAACTGTCTTTTTTTTTATACATTTGTCCTCCCCCCAAAAGTAAATAAATAACAATATAGGATAATATTTTATTAAATATATTACAGTCACATACTACCTTAAATTAGAAAGGATGAGTAATGAAAGGTTGTTGTTGAATCATGATGCCGGGATTCTTGGCCTCCAGAGAAGAATTCAATCTGGGGCCAGATTGCTTGATCAATCCAGAGGCTTGATTGCTCAGAGCTTTTGTGTAATAAAGTTTTATTAAAGTATAAAGGAGATAGAGAAAGCTTCTGACATAGGCATCAGAAGGGGGCAGAAAGAGTACCCCCTTGCTAGTGTTAGCAATGGAGTTATATACTCTCCAGTAAATCCAAAGAATGTCTGGACCTCACCAGACCTACTCTCATAATTTACATTTTAAGATAATGGAATTAGCCAGAAGGTTTAATCCAGAGACTGTCCTCAGGCAGAATACATTATTGTTATATAATCCTTGTAAAGAGCAGGTCTACTCCCATAAATTACAGAGTTAGCCAGAAGGTTTAATCCAGAGACTGTCCTCAGGCAGAATACATTGTTGTTATATAATCCTAAGGAATGTAGAGAAGAAAAAAGTTTGTCCTTCCTCCTTGAGAATTCCAGACCCTCTCTCCTTGGGGACCCCTAGACTTCTTATCAACCTGCCTAGGAAATGACTCTCTCACCAAGATAAACTATCCTGAATCTGAGTGTTTGCCTTGTGGAAATGAGAGTCATAGCTATAGTCTTTCATAAATTTAAATTCTCAGCATATATATGTATTTTTAAGAGGATTTATTCCAAGAAGTTCTCCTGCCAAAGCAGGAAATCATATGTATGGTGGTCATACCCAAGTCATATCCTCAGTTTCATAGATAGGAGTTAATTGTAAAGGGCACCTTGAAAACCATGCAGGCTGACTCCAGTTACCCTGGTGACACCCCATGTTAAAAATACATGAAAACAAAGAGTGGGTTAATAAAAGTCCCATAGAGATTTTAAAACTTTATTTCCTTCTCATTGGTTAGTTTAATGCTGCGAAATAATCCTAAAGCACACATCCCAGAAAGGCCCCAAGGAATTCTACACATGCATAAGTGGGCCAAGCCACCCTCTTCACTGCATACTGATAGATGGTGAGTTAATTAACATGATGTTATAATGCAAAATGAAAATTGGATCTTCACTGTGCCCTTTTGGTTACTACTTTAAAGGTAGAGGAGGCATAGGAGATGAATAATAGACTTAATAAGGAAACATTTCACTGGGTTTTTCATTATAGTAAAAACATCTCAGTGGAGAGATAAAAGGCATTTACTAAATTTGCCAGAATGGAGATGTGATTGTTGGAACAGTTTAGGTACTTTATAATTCATTTTGCTCTAATCTCCTTTTTGAAATCTGAGCACAAGGAAGAAAAGAAATCCTTACTTTCATAATACAGTTGGAGGACACAGAAAATGGTCTTTACCAGACATTTTGGATTATGAGTTTCATTCTGACAGTCATTTTGACCAGAGAAATGGCAGTATCAGCTATTAAAAAGAAATTAACTCCCTAATTACAATTACAACATTAATTTTAGTTAGTATATCAATAGGGAAAAATCATTTTCTAAATATTTGTCTCAGGATACATCTTTCTTCCATCCAGCCAATTTATCTCTTGCTTTTCAAATGTCAAAGTCATCTGTAGTTGTTTTTATCAAGACTGACAAAGGCATGTGACTGACAGTTCAATGTAAAAACACAGAAAATGTATGAACTGAATTTCTGATTAATTAGGCGGTTTTATTAACTAGTTCTCTTTTTGGTGCTGTGAACATATTTAAAATGTTTAAACTTTTGCAGGTTTGCCAAGTGTAGTAAGAAAGCTACACTGGGGGAAAAGAAAGCATTACATGAAAAGTGTATGACAACTATTTTTAGCTAAAGATGTCTAATAGCTGATAGACATGGAAAAAAAGAGAATGGAAATTTCTCCATTGTTATGAATAATATAGGTTAAGACTCCTTGAACACCTGAACCAAATTCACAAATCCAGAGGAGTTCAAAAGGCAGATCAAGAGTAGATGTGCATTTGAGAACACAGCCGTGCAGCCCTGGAGTACACACGTGGCCCTTCTCTTTTCAATCACCGCAGAGGTTGGCTATTTTAAAAGTGTTGTAAGATTCTAGAGTGATGAAAAACACCCACTCCAGTTAGAATCTATTCTTCCCTTGTCAGGAAATGGAGTTTAATCTTTAATGGACTGATTTCAAAATGCCAGTGCTTCTTGGCTCCAAAAATATAGGTGGGGGAAATTATAACAATTGATTGCCCGTTAGTCAAATACTGATGACTGGATAAAAGCTATTACCACCTGCAAATGTTTTTCTTTCCTTTAAGCCATTTTTTCCAAGAGAATATAGTTCCAGAAGCTGAGTAGTTTGAGGGTAAGCAATGGTATTTTGAGAGACCAAGTCAGAGAATTGTTCCAGAAGAACAAGGAAATCAGCAATGGTAAGAGGCCATTAGCGATAATCAGAAAGGTACAATTTGTTACTGAATTGGGATATTCTTGATCTTCTCTTTTCCAGGTAATCTTGAGTTGATGGTGTAGGCGTGTATTGGATTAATCCACCTTGGGCAGAATATTCAAATAAATTAAATGTATCTTCCACACTCTCCCACCACTTGTCTTTTTTTTTTTTTTTTTCTACTCAGCTATCACCTGTCTTCTTTAATTTTTATTTTGTTTTGGCTGCTTTGGGTCTTAGCTGCAGCACATCAGGTCTTCTGTTGCAGTGCATGGACTTTCTCACTGTGGTGCATGGCCTTAGTTGCCCATAGCATGTGGAATCTTAGTTCAATCCCAACCAGGGATTAAGTTGGCGATCCCTGCATTGCAAGGAGGATTCTTAACCACTGGACCACCAAGGAAGTCCCAATCCTATCTCCTATATCTGATTGTGATGCCTTTAATTTTCAATCATGGAAAGACTCAGTTGTGTCCTAAACTTTTTCTTTCTCCACATCACATCTCACCCTGTTGGGTCTTCTGATAATTGCTAAGAGGGTATTTGTTTAATCCAGTAATTCCACTTGAGTTTTGAATGATACCTATAGCTTAATTCCTTAATGATCCCATGGTGTTCATAATTTTAAACAGGTCAGTAGATAGTCCAAACGATTCTTGCATTTGTCTTTTTTTGTTTTTGACCTTTGAATCTTTCTGGATACGTTAGAATGATTGTAAGTCTTTGGAGAGACATTTTTGGATGGACTAAGATTTGTTTTGCCTTTTGTGTGTGTGTGTGTGTGTGTGCGCGTGCTATAGTTCAAGTCAGAGAACATGGTAATTGTTCAATCTGTCTAAAGCAAAAAACTTGACAATTACAGTTATTACCCCTTATGTTTCCATGTCAAATATCATTAATCCATCTCTGCACTCTTTCCCTCTGAATTCAGATGAGGCCTTAGAATCCATCTCAACTCAGACTTTCAGGCAACCACTAAAGGACCATCAGAAGCTGCACCCCTGCTTCTAGTGTCATAGTGTGTGTGTGTGTGTGTGTGTGTGTGTGTGTGTATTTGAATGGTTGAAGCAAAGAAAGAAACCTATATATTCCCTCTCCCCTTTTTCCTTTAACTGGGACTAAACATTACAACCAACTGTTGTATCATCTCTATCATAAAGGCAGAGATGTTTTTAAGAGTAAACTAACTATATAGATGTGATCTAAATTTCAGGATATGGCTACCAGTAGGTATGTATAGAACAGAATGAGTATTGATCTATGATTGAGGCAGAAGGAAATGTTATGAAATGGGCCTTTAAATGCATTGTTCACTTCTCTTTGATCAACATAAGGGTCCATAGTATATTAATATTCTTGATACATTAGTTCATGCCAGTTCTTATTCAAAATCTATCACAATAAAAAACCTATATATACTCCTTCAAACTATCTTAAATAGAAATATATTAAATATATTTTCTTAAATATTTTAAAATTCATATGAACTGAGTTCTCAGTTGATACCAGAAAATCTCCATTCTTACATCAGTATTAAAGATGCTAGGTGAAAGATGATGTTTGAGGATGTGAAATAGCCTTATTCCTTTTAATTATGCTACTATCTTAATGTTTCTGGTTGAAGATTCATGTCTATCCTTTTATTTTTATGATAAATTATTATTATTCCCATTTTAAGTCAAGTGATTGCCCTTACCTCCTAAGTCTTCTCCACATTTAGACATTGTCTATACTTTAAGGCATTAAAGTATACCATTAAAATGAAAATAAAAGAAACCTAAAGGAAATCACATTTATTGTATTTCTGTCTTATGCCAGTTATGATGCTACACATAGTAGCATTGTTTCAAATGTTATCTGATCTAACTTTTATTTTAAACATTTGTGGAGTCACAGTATCCTTGTTTGCAGATAAATAATTGGTGGCTTAGAGAGGTCTTAAATGATATACCCAATACCAGTATTTGAACAGAATAATTTAGAAGTGAAACTTTACTTTCTCCAAAAGACCAGATCAATAAGAACAGAACCTAGATTGTATAATATATGATTAGCTTCATGATATTTAATATGTAGTTGTTATATTTAAGCACCATTTCAGTTCAGTTCAGTCACTCAGTCGTGTCCAACTCTTTGCGACCCCATGAATCGCAGTACACCAAGCCTCCCTGTTCATCACCATCTCCCGGAGTTCACTCAGACACATGTCCATCGAGTCAGTGATGCCATCCAGCCATCTCATCCTCGGTCGTCCCCTTCTCCTCTTGCCCCCAATCCCTCCCAGCATCAGAGTCTTTTCCAATGAGTCAACTCTTCCCATGAGGTGGCCAAAGTACTGGAGTTTCAGCTTTAGCATCATTCCATCCAAAGAAATCCCAGGGTTGATCTTCTTCAGAATGGACTGGTTGGATCTCCTTGCAGTCCAAGGGACTCTCAAGAGTCTTCTCCAACACCACACTTCAAAAGCATCACTTCTTCGGTGCTCAGCCTTCTTCACAGTCCAACTCTCACATCCATACATGACCACTGGAAAAACCATAGCCTTGACTAGACAGACCTTAGTTGGCAAAGTAATGTCTCTGCTTTTGAATATACTATCTAGGTTGGTCAAAACTTTTCTTCCAAGGAGTAAGCGTCTTTTAATTTCATGGCTGCAATCACCATCTGCAGTGATTTTGGAGCCCCCCAAAAATAAAGCACCATTTGGAAATGGATATTTTCCTAGGAAATTCTAATGGATTAAATGAATCTCTCTTTTGTAATAGTCTATTTGGAGCAGGAAGTACCAGAAAATTGTGATTAAAAATTGGAATTCTAAGATGAAGGTCTGGCTTCAGGATTGACTGATGCAATGATTTGTTAAGATCCAGTGTTCTTTCTATGTGTCTGACCTGTTTTTCTTTTGGTTGTCTTTTATATTTCAATCAGTAACAAGATTACTGCAGCAACCCCAGAGCTATTAATGTCCAATGGAAAGCAGAGGGACCTTTTAGTTTTGCAACTTTTTCTCAGGAATGTGGAAAGATCCATAGAAAATAACCCTACTTGCCCACCAGGCTCTTCTATCCATGGGGGATTCTCCAGGCAAGAATACTGAAGTGGGTTGCCATGCCCTCCTTCAAGGGGTCTTCCCAACCCAGGGATTGAAGCCAGGTCTCTTGCATTGCAGACAGATCCTTTACCATCTAAGCCACCAGAGAAGCCCAAGAATACTGGAGAGGGTAGCCTATCCTTCTCCAGAGGTTCTTCCCAACCCAGGAATCAAACCTGGGTCTCTTGCATAGTACGCAGATGCCTCACCAGATGAACTACCAGGGAAGCATATTGAGTGTAGTACTTGGCAAACAACTCTTACGGAGTGAATGGTTTAAGAAACTGCATAGACTTGTTTTGAAAAGTTGTTTAGAACCATTTCAATGTAAAAAAGATTACTTAGGTTTCAGTTCAGTTCAGTTCAATTGTTCAGTTGTGTCCGACTCTTTGTGACCCCATGAATTGCAGCACGCCAGGCCTCCCTGTCCATCACCAAATCCTGGAGTTCACTCAAACTCATGTCCATCAAGTTGGCGATGCCATCCAGCCATCTCATCCTCTGTCATCCCCTTCTCCTCCTGCCTCCAATCCCTCCCAGCATCAGGGCCTTTCCAGTGAGTCAGCTCTTCTCATGAGGTGGCCAAAGTACTGGAGTTTCAGCTTTAGCATAATCCTTCCAAAGAACACCCAGGACTGATCTCCTTTAGAATGGACTGGTTGGATCTCCTTGCAGTCCAAGGGACTCCCAAGAGTCTTCTCCAACACCACAGTTCAAAAGCGTCAATTCTTTGTCGCTAAGCTTTCTTCACAGTCCAACTCACATCCATATATGACCACTGGGAAAACCATAGCCTTGACTAGACAGACCTTTGTTGGCAAAGTAATATTAGTTTCTGCTTCTGAGTATGCTATCTAGATTGGTCATAACCTTCCTTCCAAGGAGTAAGTGTATTAATTTAATGGCTGCAGTCACCATCTGCAGTGATTTTGGAGCCCCCCCCCAAAATAAAATCTGACAGTTTCCACTGTTTCCCCATCTATTTGCCATCAAGTGATGGGACCGGATGCTATGATCTTCATT
The DNA here is from genome assembly GCA_006410935.1 of Redunca redunca. Lineage (NCBI taxonomy): Eukaryota > Metazoa > Chordata > Mammalia > Artiodactyla > Bovidae > Redunca > Redunca redunca. The sequence goes on from SJYQ01007700.1 coordinate 2,254,304, forward strand.
TTCTCAGTGTTGAGCTTTAAGCCAACTTTTCCATTCTCCTCTTTCACTTTCATCAAGAGGCTTTTTAGTTTCTCTTCACTTTCTGCCATAAGGGTGGTGTCATTTGCATATCTGAGGTTATTGATATTTCTCCCGGCAATCTTGATTCCAGCTTGTGTTTCTTCCAGCCCAGCATTTGTCATGATGTACTCTGCATAGAAGTTAAATAACCAGGGTGACAATATACAGTCTTGACGTACTCCTTTTCCTATTTGGAACCAGTCTGTTGTTCCATGTCCAGTTCTAACTGTTGCTTCCTGACCTGCGTACAGATTTCTCAAGAGGCAGGTTAGGTGGTCTGGTATTCCCATCTCTTTCAGAATTTTCCACAGTTTATTGTAATCCACATAGTCAAAAGCTTTGAACGTAGAGAATAGAAAAAGCCACCTGCCCTTTAACTGACTAGGATGATTGCAATTCATCCCAGAGAGAATCCAAACTCTAGACATTTATTAAATAGCTTGGGTGTTTTGAAAATTGTTGATAATAATGATGCTTATGGTCAGTTGAAGATAGGTTGTTATTAGGCAATGTCAACCATTAGGAGACCAATATTATAGGAAGCAGATGAATAAGTCCAGGGAAAGGGATCTTAAGATCCCCTGGGATGGAGGGAAGACAGAAGGGGATAGGGAGGGAGATCCCAGTCAATTTTCTGGGATGTAGGGTTATTAAGATCAAAGGGCTAGGAAAAAGTCTATACACCCAAGGAAAAAAAGCAGAATAAAGTGGGCCAAGAAGACTGATGGGCTACTTTAATAGGGGTAAATAGTAGTGGTCATTCAATGTGGTTACTGCACAGTGTGGATATTTAGGGTCAGTTTGCCCCATGGCAAGTAGTTCTAGAACAATTAGTATCACCTGGAGGGCATGTTAAACCTGGTTGATGGGCCCCACATATTGGGATTCAATAGAACTGAATGGAGATTCAATAGAACTGAATGGAGATTCAATAGAACTGAATGGAGATTCAATAGATCTGAATGGAGATTCAATAGAACTGAATGGAGATTCAATAGAACTGAATGGAGATTCAATAGAACTGAATGGAGATTCAATAGATCTGAATGGAGATTCAATAGATTCAGTGGGTCTGAATGGAGCTCAAGAAGGTTTTGGTGGATTGGGGTAGAAGTTTGGGGGATTGGGGAGCTGTTTAAACAAGTTCCTGGGTGATTCCAAGGTCTCTGAGAGCCACTGACTGTTTTAGCAATAGATTAGTCTGGAGTGTGACACAATCAATTTGTTTTTATTCCATACAAATCAGCCAGGCAAGAGTTGAAGATTGTTGATATTTTATTGCTATCTACAAAGATATTCTGCAGAATTAGAATATTAAGAACAGTTGCTGAGGCTGGAGAACATCCATAATAGGATGAAGGACACCAAAGATGCATGGAGTTGAGCTAACTGGGACAGAGTTGTAGTATTCAAAGTTCAGCACTAGAATATGGCCCCTGAGTTCCTACATTTGATTTGCATTGTTCCCAACAGCAAACAGTAGTGTTGCAGTAAGGGGGACTGCTTCCAAGGCTCAAGGGTGGGCTTTTGTTTACCACTCAGAAATGAATGGTGAGGAGACACACATACTGACAAAGCAAGAGAGTTTATTGGGAAGGGGCGCCCAGGTAGAGAGCAGTAGGGTAAAGAAATCCAGGAGAACTTCTCTGCCTTGTGCCTTTCACTCTTGGGTTTTATGGTGATGAGATTAGTGTCTCAGGTAGTCTCTGGCCAATCATTCTGACTCAAGATTCCTCTAAGAAAAAACATGCATTTACAGAATTTTATTATCCCCAGTGTTTTATTGCCTCCCAGACTGTATTTATCTACCTTCTTCTTGGGCTGCCATAACAAAGTACCATAAACTCATTTGCCTAAATAAAAGAAATGCATTTCTGGAGGCTGACAGTCCAAGATCAAAGTGTTGGGAAAGAAGGTTTCATCTGAGGTCTCTTCTCTTGACCTGTGGGTAGCTATCATCTGGCTGTGTGCTCACATGATCTCTTCTTTGATGGAAGTGGGGAAAGAGAAAGATAGACAGAGATAATGTCCTCAGGTGCCTCTCATAAGGATAATGAAAGTGAAAGTTGTTCTGTCTTGTACGACTCCAGGCCAGAATACTGGAGTGGGTAGCCTATTCCTTCTCCAGCAGATCTTCCTGACCCAGGAATTTAACTGGGGTCTCCTGCATTGAAGGTGGATTCTTTACCAACTGAGCTATCAGGGAAGCCCCTATAAGGATAATAATTCTATCAAATCGGGTCCCCATCTTTATGCCTTCATTTAACCTTAACTATTTCCTTAGAGGCCTCTTCTCCATATGCAAGCACAAAGGGGTTAGGAATTAGTATATTAATTTGGGGGATCTAGATGTCAGTCCATGACACAAACCATAGATGGACAAAAAAATTTTATTACACAAAATTAGTAATAAGACTAAAAATTATGTAAACTGTACCATAAATCCTGATTTTTAACAATGAAGTATACTGATTTTGACTTGGAGATTAGGAAAATTACTCTCTTTCTCTTAAGTCAGCCAAACTCATTTCAAAATTATACTAAAGAATATGTAAGAATTTAGTAACTATATTGTGACTCTAAAGAGTGATATAGATACAATGGATATTTATTTCAAAACCATGTTGATTGTATATCTTGTTATATTTTTTAACTTCCAATGACTCTCATATATAACCAGTGTAAGCAAAGGAATAAATAAAAAGTCTGTTCCTG
>SJYQ01007700.1:2266634-2313027 GCA_006410935.1 Redunca redunca
TTTCAGGAACTAGAAAAGATATTTATAGTTTATAGCTTTGCTGATCAATATGAAAGCTAGTACTCCTTTATTAATTAATTAATTTTAATTGGAGGATAATTACTTTACAATATTGTGATGGTTTTTGCCATACATCGACATGAATCAGCTACAGGTGCACATATATCCTCCCATTCTGAACCGCCCCCGCCCACATCTCTCCCTTCCCCACACCACCCCTTCCCTCTGACATGTCCCAGAGCATCGGCTTTGAGTGCCCTGCTTCATGCATCGAACTGGCATTGGTTATCTGTTTTACATATGGTAATTACATGTTTCAGTGCTATTCTCTCAAATTATCCTACCCTTGCCTTCTCCTACAGAGTCCAAATTCTCTTCTTTACATCTGTGTCTCTTTTGCTGGCTTGCATATAGGATCATTGTTACCATCTTTCTAAATTCCATAAATGTGTATTAATTGGTGTTTCTCTAACTTATTTCACTCTGTTTAATAGACTCCAGGTTCATTTACTTCAATAGAAATGACAAATGCGTTCCTTTTCATAGCTGAGTAATATTCCATTGTGTATATGTACCACAACTTCCTTACCCATTTGTCTTCCGATGGACATCTAGGTTGCTTCCATGTCCTAGCTATTGTACAGTGCTGCTATGAACACTGGGGAATATGTGTTTCTTTCAATTCTGGTTTCTTTGGTGTGTATATCCAGTGAGATTGCTGGGTTGTATGGCAGTTCTATTTCCAGTTTTTTAAGGCATTTTCACACTGTTCTCCATAGTGGCTGTACCAGTTTGCATTCCCACCAACAGTGTAAGAGGGTTCCTTTTACTCCACACCCTCTCCAGCCAAAAGGTTTCTAGGTTTTTTGATGGCAGCCATTCTGACTGGTGTGAGATGGTACCTCATTGTGGTTTTGATTTGTGTTTCCCTAATAATGAATGATATTGAGCTTCTTTTCATGTGTTTATTAACCATCTATATGTCTTCTTTGGAGAAATGTCTGTTTAGTAGTTTTGCCCATTTTTGACTGGGTTGTTCATTTTTCTGGTACTGAGCTGCATGAGCTGGGATGTTATTACTCCTAATTTCTCACTGAATGCCTGAAATAAGGCTGGCTGATTTGGGGTGTGTTTCAAGAATAAAACATGTTTCAGAGATGAAAGTTCTAATATTAAAAAATAAGTTAACATATTTCATTTTTTTAATTGGTTTTCATGTTGATAATACTTTGGATATATTTGTCTAAATAATATATCTCATTAGAGTTAGTTTCACCATTTTTTAAATTATTAAATGTTAGTTGTTGTTGTTGTTGTTGTTCAGACACCAAGTCAAGTCCACCTCTTTGCAGTTCCATGTACTGCAGCACACCAGGCCTCCCTGTCCTTCACTATCTCCCAGAGTTTGCTCAAAGTCAGGTCCATTGTGCTGGTGATACTAAGGATCTCCTCCTCTGCCAACCTCTTCTCTTTTTGCTTTCAATCTTTCCCAGAATCAGGGTCTTTTCTAGTGAGTTGGCTCTTTGCGTCTGGTGGCCAAAATATTAGAACTTCATCATCAATCCTTTCAATGAATATTCAGTGTTACTGCTAAACATTTAAAAATTGCATACATGTCTTCCATTATACTAATATTCTCGCTGAAGAAAATTGGTTTAGAATTTCTTCTTCTCCTCTATATCTGTAAATCATGCACAACCTGCTAATAATTCCCAGAGAAGAGTTTATCTGGGAAGACAAAATTTAATCATAGGTAAGTTCTGAGATTGGAAAATTTTCTTCCAGGTGAATTTTTTTCACTCATTCCACAAATATTTGTTGGAAACTTTCTATATATCACTCCCTGTTTTAGTCATCGGGGTTATTAAACATATTAATAAAATGGACAAAAAATCTTGCTCTCTTAGAACTTACATTCTATTGGGGAAAATTTTCAATAAGCAAAATGAATAAGTAAATATAAACTAAACAAAATAATGATAAGCATATAGTGAATTTTAGATGAGTATCAAGCCCAGATTCTCTATGCCTTTCTAAATAACCACACCCATAAAGTGAGTTTTAAACAGCTTTAATGAAAGCAAAAAGGTCAGTAGAATGTTAATGATTCATGCTATATGTTAACATTTTGCAAGGGTGATAAATATGTCAAGCTCTTGGGAATCCTTCACATACTCATGTTGAATTCACTGTGCTCATAATTTTAGCCAAACAGACTGCCTAGAAAAATGCTTGTAATAAATTAGTTTGTATGGTATTAAATGTTTATGGTTGTATATATTATTACCTTTTTTTTTCCATGTGACAAGTTGTTCCCCTTCTAAATGTTCTCCCTTATTCTAGGTCCTTTTGTAGTTACATTTAAATCCAATCTAAGATTCTGTTTTATATTTTTAATAATAGGTGTAAAGTTTTATGACATTTTTATAAGCAATAAACAGCAAATTTTAAAACTGTACTTTCAATATGTTGTGTCAAAAGTGAAAAATAACTGATAGGGTAAGAGAAGAACCAGATTCCAACCTTCACTGTTACAACCTTGGCTTTTGACTTATGAGAGTTAACTGAAATGGTAATAAGTATCCTCAAGGGTCTCCCAACTTCATGGAATATTTTGATATCCCGGGTATGAGATTTCTTTTTCTTTTTTTAGTTATGGGATATCTTGATGGAACATAAAAGTTCTACGTTCTTTTGATTTGTGATAGTAACTATTATATCTCCAGTGTCTAGAACAGAGTCTGACATACCAAAAAGTGTTTCTAAATGTCTAAAGCAAGTATACTGTATCAGTTCTACATGATTAACCTGTNTGTATTACCAGAAAGCAAAAGTAAAATTATAAATGTTCATCTATGCTTAGAAATTATTACTTAGAATCCCGAAAATAGTCTCTGTGAACAAGATATAAAGTTTCAGACACAAGCTTGCAGATCATGCCTTGCTCCTGCATTTCTGTCACTGCTTCCTATTGCTAAGGATGTGATACCTGCCCTCTGGAGAACTGCCAGAAAAGAGAATTAGTGTTTGAGGCTCTGCTACTAGGGTGACATGAAGATCCTGTTTGTGGTAGTGTTGGTGATTCCGATACATTTCTTTTGGTAGTTCACATGAGACATCGTAATTCACATCTCAACAGCCATTTCGCTGCAGCAGAGGAATTGACTTCAACCATGATAATTTCATCTTTTTGCTGTAGATTGGCTCAAAGGACGGGAGTATTAGCAAAAGAAATGTTTTGTTCTTGGGAGCCATGGGGAGTTAGTCATGTAACTAAGGAAAAAGTGTAAATCAAATTATTATTGGAGGCCAGTCTACAAACAAGGCAGCCTTGTCTTAGTTTGAACCGCTCTACAAAATGCCATAGAACGGCTGGCTTGCACAACGAAACTTGGCTGTCTCAGTTCTGGAGGCTGGAAGTCTAAAAGCAAGGTACCAACATGGCTGTTTTCTGGTGAGAACTTTCTTCCTGGCTTGCAGACCTCCGCAATATATTTGTGCCCTTGCATGACTGGAGAGAGTGAGCTCTGGTGTCTCTCTCTTTTCTTTTCCCATGACATACTTAAAAGAAAGTTAAGTCTTTATCAGTTATCTATTTTAAATACAGTAGTGTGTACATGTCAATCCCAAACTCCCAATTTATTCCTTCCCACCTCACCACCCTTCCCCCAGTGGTAACCACAAGTTCATATTCTAAGTCTCTTGAGTTTTGTCAACAAGTTCATTTGTATTATTTGTTTTTAGATTCCACATACAAGCAATATCACATGATATTTGTCTTTTTCTGTCAGATTTACTCTACTTAGTATGATAAGCCCCAGGTTCATCCACATTTTGGCAAATGGCATTATTTCAATCTTTTTAATGACTGAGTAATATTCCATTGTATAACAATGCGGGAGACCTGGTTTTGATCCCTGGGTCGGGAAGATCCGATAGAGAAGGAAATGGCAATCCACTCCAGTACTATTGCCTGGAAAATCCCATGGACAGAGGAGCCTGGTAGGTTACAGTCCATTGGGTTGCAAAGAGTCGGACACGACTGAGCAACTTCACTTTTACTTTCTATAAAGACACTAATCTCACCATGAGGAACTGACCCTCATAACCTCATCTAAACCTAAGTACCCCCCAAAATCCCTGATTTCCAAAAAATATCACATTGTGGGGGATGTTAGGGCTTCATTATATGAATTTCAAGGGAACATAATTCAGTGCAAAGCAAGACATGTATTGTAAACAAGAATGGTGCAGGAAGACTTCTGTATCAATCAGCTCTGAATCCTGCCCAGGTATAATCTCCTTCATGGTTGACCTATTATATCTCCTTTCTGTTATCTACCAATTTAATTGGGGTTTTCTTTGATGTTTGATTAAGTGCTTACTGGGCTTCGCAGGTGACTCATTGGTAAAGAATCTGCAATGCAAAGACCTCAAGTAGATACAGGTTCGATCTCTAGGTCAAGAAGACCCCGTGGAGCAGGAAATGGCAACCCACTCCAGTATTCTTGCCTGGGATATCCTATGGATTTCCTATGGTCAGAGGTGCCTGGTTGACTGTGGCCCATGGGTTTTCAGAGCTGGACATGACTGAGCTGCTAAAAACAATAACAGTGTGCTCACCGACTGATGACCTCTGTACAATCTCCGCAGCACCAGCGGCCTATCATTCAGCATTGGTCCCAGCCACTTGCTCGTGGTTCAGTGTGAACACTTTCTCTCCCCAAAAGCCTTGCAAAAGTGTTAGGAATTGAGGAGTGTACCATGAGTTGGGTTTTGGACATCAGGGACAGTCAGGAGTTGAGTGTTTCCACTGTAACATTTTCAGTATCTAAGTAGGTATGGTGACACCATGAGATACCAGTCGAGATTACATAGATCTGCAAAGCGAGGAAAAGTTGGAGGAAAACTCTATGTAACTGCCCTCATTACATATTTGGCATACTCTCTCGAATTTAAGGAGGGAGTATTGATTCATAGTCAACTCCACACTGAATGAATTTTTCTACTTAATTTTCCGTGAAAAGCCACTTTCAGTCTTAGCTAAAGCACCCCTGCCATTTTCCCTCCTAATGGTCCAGTCGCATGGTGGTTCTGAACAGTTCATGCTTGCTTCTGTCATTATGACTCTAAATATGCAATCTATTCTGCTGTTTGTCTTGCCGGCAAACACTTATTCATCCTTCAAGATGCTGCTCTACCGCTGAGTCTTCTCTGAATTGATTCTGACCCCACACATTCTTAGAGGTGAAATTATTTAAATTACAGTGTTTTTGAAGTTATTTGCAGGTCCCTCTAAAAGCATCTTACTGTGTCGTTTTATTAGTTTATCTATATGTCTCTTTGTAATAAATATAGTGATATTCTGAGCAGAGAGATTATAGCATCTTTATTTTTCTAACCTAACACCCAGCACAGTGGTTGATAAATCTTGGGTTTATCATTAATCTATGCCTTTTGAGTATATGAAGAATGATTAATGATTTGATGAATGAATAACAGCAATAACCAGAATAAAGTCTTTTTTTTCCCCTGTTTCTATAGCCCAGATCTTAATTTGAACAAGATTGATCAAATGGCCTTAGTTTTAGCAAAATGAATATTCTTTGAATTTGTTACATAATTTTCCAAATTTCCAAAATGCTTGGCATTAAATACCATCCAATTAAATAATTTAAGCAGCTTTTAGCTATATTAAGGAATGAATCTGTAGCAATAGTTTTTGAGTTGCTACATTGCCAAAGAAACTACTAGTATTTCTTAGCAATTCTGTAACCATATGCTGCTTTGTAAAAGCATTCCAGAGTATTTCTGCTCTACAGCTCCAGAGGTTGCAGACCTTTCCATCTCTGAGGCAAGAAGAACTCATCAAGCATTTCAGCTTGCTTTATGCCTATTCAGTGGCAGTCCACTCCAGTCTCTTGCCTGGAGAATCCCATGGACGGAGGAGCCTGGTGGGCTGCAGTCCATGGGGTCGCTAAGAGTCGGACATGGACACAACTGAGCAACTTCACTTTCATACCTTGGAAAAGGAAATGGCAACCCACTCCAGCGTTGTTGCCTGGAGAATCCCAGGGACCGGGGAGCCTGGTGGGCTGCCGTCTATGGGATCACACAGACTCGGACACGACTGAAGTGACTTAGCAGCAGCATGCTTAGGAAAGTGAAAGTCACTCAGTTGTCTCTGACTTACAACCCCATGAGTGGACGATACAGTCCATGAGATTCTCCAGGTCAGAACACTAGAGTGGGTAGCCTTTCCCTTCCCCAGGGAATCTTCCCAATCCAGGGATCGAACCCAGGTCTTCCGCACTGCAGGCAGATTCCTTACCTGCTCAACCACTAGGGAAGCCTCAATACTGCTTAAATATTAATATGGCTAGATGATTTGGGGGAGCTTTCAAAACTATCTTTTTATTTTCCAACTCCTAGTATCCCAAACAATAATGCCTAAATATGTCCTGTTTTTTCTACTGTTTTTTTTTTCATTTCCCATTAAAACAATATGTGCCTCAAAGTAGAATTCAGATATCTTGATTATGATGACATAATCATTTCCATAGAAACCAATTATGATGTGAACAGGACTGAAACTTCAATAGGAGAATGAACAGCAGGAAGTGTTGAATTCCAATGAAGATTTTTATTTGTGCATTATTATATATAGAAACCAGAAACCAGGAAAGGACAAGAAGAAATCAGCAAATGCGCTGAGTAAAACATGATTTACATGCTAGGAAATAAATTGTTTTATTAATTGCTTTAGTATAGTTTTGCCTGTATTTAGAATTATGATTTAGGTAATTTTGATGGCAGATCATATTAGAAAGTAGGAAGAATGGGGACTTTGTCACCCTAAGACCTTTGGAAGTATTTCAGAAGCACAGTTTGAAGACCAATTGTCAGGTCCAAACCATTCATTTTGGAAATGAAGAAATGAAAGCCTGGAGGGTACAGATAACTTGCTGTAGGCTAGACAAGTAGGCAGTGGCAGAACCAGAATAAGAACTAAGTTTTTTAGAGCTTTTTTTTTCCTGTCAGTTTTCTGAGTTTAAAATATGGAAATATGCATTTTCATAAATGTTTTCCATGTCCAAACCACTTAATGCTAAAAACCTGAGGGTTTCCATTTAATATAAAGGTGGAAAATGTAAATCTGAGATTAAAGCACAGCTCAACACTTTGTATTGTTTAAATCTGTTATAAAGAATTTGTTCCTATAATATTTGGAAACATACTTCCATTAGTTGAAAGCTTTTCAATATTTTTGATACTAGCAAAGTAAAACATAGCCTTTATAGAAGTCAGGNTAATTTTCCTTTTTATCATTCCCTTCTAGTTTTCTGACTATTTAACAGATACACTTTGTCTGATTTTCATACATGTATGTAATAATGGACCATAATACCTGTCTGGAAACTCTGTACTTGATACTCATTTGACAGCCAAGGCCTCTGACTTCCTTAGGGAATATTAATCAGTATAGTCTATTGTTTTGCAATCCAAGATAACAAGAAAGAAAGAAATGCTTTCATTAGCCTAGAATGGATTTAAGCAAATAGGTTCAGCTACCAGTCTCCTGGTAGCTGAAAAAAGGAGAAAAAGAAAGATATACCCATTTGAATGCAGAGTTCCAAAGAATAGCAAGGAGAGATAAGAAAGCCTTCTTCAGTGATCAGTGCAAAGAAATAGAGGAAAAGAATACAGGATGCTCGGGCTGGTGCACTGGGATGACCCAGAGGGATGGTATGGGGAGAGAGATGGGAGGGGGATTCATGATGGGGAACACATATACACCTGTGGTGGGTTCATGTCAAAGTATGGCAAAACCAATACAATATTGTAAAGTATTTAGCCTCCAATTAAAATAGATAAATTTATATTTTAAAAAATGAATGGGAAAGACTAGTGACATCTTCAAGAAAATTAGATATAGCAAGGGAATATTTCATGCAAAGATGGGCTCCCTAAAGGACAGAAATGGTAGGGACCTAACAGAAACAGAAGATATTAAGAAGAAGTGGCAAGTATACACAGAAGAACTGTACAAAAAAGATCTTCATGACCCAGATAATCTCGATGGGGTGATCACTCACCTTGAGCTAGATTTCCTGGAATGTGAAGTCAGGTGGGCCTTAGGAATCATCACTACAAACGAAGCTAGTGGAGGTGATAGAATTCCAGTTGAGCTATTTCAAATCCTGAAAGATGATGCTGTGGAAGTGCTGCACTCAATATGCCAGCAAATAACACCAGTAGCTTTGTATGGATGTGAGAGATGGATTGTAAAAAAAGCTGAGCACCAAAGACTTGATGCTTTGACCTGTGGTATTGGAGAAGACTCTTGAGAATCCCTTGGACTGCAGGGAAATCCAACCAGTCCATCCTAAAGGAAATCAGTCCTGACTGTTCATTGGAAGGATTGATGTTGAAGCTGAAACTCCAATACTTTGGCCACCTGATGCGAAGAGCTGACTCATTTGAAAAGCCCCTGATGCTGGGAAAGATTGAAGGTGGGAAGAGAAGGGGATGACAGAGGATGAGATGTTTGGATGGCATCACCAACTCAATGGACATGAGTTTGGGTAAACTCCGGGAGTTAGTAATAGACAGGGAGGCAGGGCATGCTGCAGTCCATGGGGTCACAAAGAGTTGGACATGACTGAGCGACTGAATTGAACTGAACTGAATCAGTGTCCTAGATGCGCAATTGAATATTCAAATTATAGCACCGTCTGAAACCTTAGCTGAATATATACTTGTATCATAGTGGAGCTGAGATTTTGTGGTATTTGAGTGAATCCATACTTCTGATATTTTACTTTTAAATTCTTCAAGTGTGTGTGAACTTAGTCACTTAGTCGTATCTGACTCTGTGTGACCCTTTGAACTGTAGCCCACCAGGCTCTATCAATGGGAAGAGTTTTAGGCAAGAAAACTGGAGTGGGTTGCCATTTCCTTCTCCAGGGGATCTTCCTGACCCAGGGATTGAACCTGCATCTCCTATGTCTCCTGCATTGGAGGCTGACTCTTTACCTGCTGAGCCATATGGGAAGCCCAAATTATTCAAGAGATCTTACCTTAATTGCATATTGTGTTATCCGTGATTTATTTCTGAAAGGTTAACCTATTAAACCCTAACTATAGTTTTAGGGTCTTCAAAGAGAGTATCATTTCATAGGTCTCATAAAAGCTTTTGTTTCTGCTGTTAGTATTATTTTGTTTTTAATAAGGATTAAAAGTTAGATATTTAATATTCTGGAAACTCTTGTTCTTTGTTCATATGGGAATATTTTGCTTACTGAATTGAAATAACCCATGTTCAAATGTTTTACTGAACCTTAGCCAGTCTCTTACACTATTTGGGTGTATGTGGGAACTTTTGAAATATCAGGACAACTGGGAAGGCTTGTTTCATCTCCACTCTTCCAATTGGTATGAAAGCCAGTCAGATGGTTAATAACCATAAAAATAGAATCCACTGGAAATAAGCTTGCTGTGGAATGTTCTCTCCTTTCCAATGTCTCATGTCAGTTGGCTAGCTCAATATCATTTGATTTCCAGTGATATATTTTCAATATTTTCAAAGTAAAAGACCTGATTTTTTTTGTGTGTGGGTGTGAGTAATGTTTTTCAATTTTTCGAGGGGGCGACTGGCATACCCTTGGGCAGAATCTCCCTTACTGCGACTTTGTGTTTCTGCTTATTCTCCTCCTGCCTCAGAAGTCGCTGCAGCTCATCAGAACTCTATTCACAGTAATTGGTGAAATCTTTTTGGAATCCTTCAGGCTGTATAAATGTCAAATGTTGCTGCTATCGCCATTATTAATGGGACTTCGAGTCGAAATGGAGGAGGAAGGAAGGGCTTGACTGTATTAACATGCATTGACTGCGTATTGACTGCAAAGAAGAATTGTATCTGCAGGAAGAAAGCTCCATTTCCATGATTTAGTAAGCAATTGAGAGACAGCAATCTGGCTAAACAGAAAGGAATGATTTGCTCTTTAACAAGCAGTTAGTTCTACCTGCGAGCAAAAATAACTGTCTTTCTCCCCTGTATAAATCTACTCCTGGTTTCTTGCCTCATGAACTACATCAGGGTGTGCCATAAGAAAGAAATCTTAATAAACCCAGCAGTTTTCTTATTTCATTCTCCTTTTACCCATTGAATATATGTGAGACCCAAAGAATAAAAAATAATGTGAAGGAGATACAGGAAGTGAAAGAAAAAATTTTTCTTGAAAAAAATTTATATATTTATATGCACCTATTTAGGGCTTCCCAGTTGCCACTAGTGGTAAAGAACCTGACTGCCAATGCAAGTGACTTAAGAGAGGCAGGTTTGATCCCTGGGTAGGCAAGATCCCCTGGAGGAGGGCATGGTAATCCACTCTAGTATTCTTGCCTGGAGAATCCTCTGGACAGAGGAGCCTGGCAGGCTACAGTCCATGGGGTCACAAAGAATCAGACATGACTGAGTTACTGAACAACAACAATCAGCTATACGTATATATAGTTGATTGTTGTTGTTTAGTTTATATATATACATACATACATATATATATTCTCTCTGTATATATGTGTGTGTATGTGCGAATACATACATACATGCATACATACATGTATATATATGTATGTATATACACACATACACACACACATGTGGCTTCTTTCATTCCAGGAATCTTTTGGCCTTTATGTATATGTACATACTATATATATATATTCTCTATATATATGTGTGTGAGCAAGTACATACATACGTATGAATACATACATGTATTCATACGTATGTATTCATATATATATGTATGTGTGTATTCACACACACACACAAGTGGCTTGCTTCGTTCCAGGAATCTTTTGGCCTTCACTGGCTCCCTGGCATCCATCTGGCACATGTCAACACTAAGTGGACTCTGGTGGACTCTTTAATGGGGACACGACGTGTCTTTTGTCAGGAGAGGAAAGGCTTCATCCCTTGTATTAGTCTACTATTCTTTAAAGAAAATGGAAGTGGGAAAAATGAATGGCAGGTCAGAGCCATCTATGTGTTGTGACAAACACTTCAGGTTTGTGCACTTTCGGATGATTACACATTACACTGAATAGCTCTTAATTATTTAAAATGACTTTTACCTCATTGTTACAGCCCGTATATGATTGAATCCTTGCTCTAAATGCCAAGTTCTTTTGTTTCCAGGAGGGTGGAGTGAGTGTAGATTTCAAGTGGAGATGGCAGAATGTAATTTGACAGGGAGAAGGGAACTAGGCATTCATTAATCATCCATATAATGGTGCTTTAGTATAGCGCCAGATACCCCACTTTTTCTCTGAACCATATTTGATTTTATTTATTTGCCAGTTTGGCCAACCACAGACTCAGTAATTCTAAAGAAATTCTAAAGAAACTGGCTTTGAGAAGTTCTCTTTAAGTGTTGAGATGATGGAGTATTCTTTTGTGATCATCTAATATTTATCATCCATATCTTGTATTTGGCATAATGAGAACCATGCTTTTTTGTGAACTGAGGTTTCAATCTGAGCATCTCAAGAAACTACTGGGCAAACCTGAATAATTTAGTAAAACTCTCATTTTCTCTCTGTGTAAAGAGAAAATTTTAGCATTTAGCTTAGTGTTGTTATTAAGTAAACTAATGTATCCAGAGGGCTTCCCAGGTGGCTCAGTGGTAAAGAATCCACCTGCCAATGTAGGAGCCACAGGTTCAATCCCTAGATTGGGAAGACCCCTTGGCGTAGGGAATAGGAACCCAGTCCAGTATTCTTGCCTGGGAAATCCCATGGAGAGAGGAACCTGGCAGGCTACAGTCCATGGGGTCTCAAAGAGTCTGAAACAACTGACTAAACAACAGCAATATATGTGGAGGCATTTACATAATGCTTAGCCTTAACAGGTACCAAAAAATATTGGTTCTTTTTCTCAGCATGAAATGCCATTATGGACTCTGTAACACCCACTGGACCCATTTGCTGTTACAGAGGACCCATTCACTTTAACAGCATCACCCTTTGGCAGAATAATGGCAGCATTTTATATTACTGTGTATGTTAAGAAAGAGCAGACAGGTATGTACCAGTTCTCTGTGTGGCCTAGAGTGTGATGCTAGGGACAACTGAGTACACAGATAGCATTAACAAGAAACAGTGACAACAATTCATGTTCTAACTGGTGGCAATTTGCTCTGGGTCTCCACTCGTGGCTACATGTTGACGTTTCTAATAAAGTAACGCTTTGACTTGCAAGCCTGCTTAGAAATATGTATTGGATATTTTGATTAAGATGCTATTAGAGTGATGAATAGCATCTCTAATACTCATGAATTTAGATTAGTGCTAATAGAATGGTTAGAAAAACAAAGGCTAGCCAAAGTGAATATTTAAACTTGGAGATTTTTATAGTGAAAAGATAAATTTATATATTTGGAATGATAGATTTTTGTAAGCTCCCTTATCTTGCTACATAGTTTGTTTATGAAGCAAACGCTATTGAAGAAGTAATCAAGGGATGTTTCCACTTTAATCTTTATTTTTTTTTAAAATTTCATTTCAGTCTACTTTATTTTTAACTTTCACTTTGGTATAAAAACTGTATACAGTTTTAAGAGCTTCAGGGTGATAATAATGCCATAAAATTCACAAATTGGAAACATACAATTCTGTGACTTTATATAAGTTTATAGTGTTATATAACCACTGCTACAATCTAGTTTATAAAAATTTTAAGCACTCTAAAATTTCCTTCATACCTTTTTCAATTATTCCTCACTCCTACCCTCCACCCTGGACAACATTGATTTGTGTTTGTGTCTGTGAATTTGCATTTTTTGTGTGCATTTCATATAAATGGAATCATACAATATGCAGTCTTTTGCACTGGACTGCTTTTACTTAAATATTTTTGACAGTCATCCCTGTTGAATCATGTATCAGTAGCCCATTCCTTTGTATTGCTGAGTAGTATTTTATTTTGTGATCATGCCACATTTTTTAAAATCAGTTTTTCAAGTGAATGGGTTTAAGTTTGTTTCTAGTTCGGGATATTTTGAATGTTGTTGCTATGAATGTTGGGTACATGTTTTGCATGAACACATTTTCATTTGGGGCATAGTTTTTATTTTCTTTTAATTGAATAAGTGCGTTTACGTGCATGCATGCATGCTCAGTCGTGTCCAACTCTAGACTATGTCCCACCAGGTCCTTCTGTCCATGGGGTTTTTCCAGGTGAGAATCCTGGGGCAGGCTACCATTTCCTTCTCCAGGGGAAATTCCCAACCCAGGGATCAAGCCTGTGTTTCTCGTGTCTCCTGCATCGGCAGGTGCGTTCTTGCCCACTGGTGCTGCCTGGGCAGTCCAATGGGGTATATTTGCTGTACAATGTTGCATTAGTTTCTGCTGCGCAACAGAGTGAATCAGCTGTGTGTATACACATATCCCCCTCCTCTTGAACCTCTTTCCCACTCCACCCCCGCATCCCACCCATGTAGGTCAGTCACCACAGAGCTCCAAGCTGAGCTCCTTGTGGTATAAAATCAGGTTCTCACCAGTTATCTATCTCACATAGGTGGCTCAGTGGTCCAGAATCCACCTGCAATGCAGGAGACACGGGTTCGATCCCTGGGTCAGGAAGATCTCCTGGAAGAGGAAATGGCTGCCCACTCCAATATTCTTGCCTGGGAAATCCCATGGACAGAGGAGGCTGGTGGGTTCCTCTGGGGTCCATGGGAGTCACAAAAGAGTTGCACACCTTTTAGCAGCTAAGCAAGGGTATATATGTCAGTTCTAATCTCCCAATTTGTCCCACTCTCTCCTTTACTGCTGTGTCCACTCATCTGTTCTCTATATCTGTGTCTCTATTCCTGCCCTGCAAATAGGTTCATCTGTATATTTTTTTCTAGATTTCACATTATGTGTTAATATGTGATTATTTGTGTTGCTACATCATATACTAAGTTTATATTTAACATTAAAGCTGCCAAACTGTTCTCTAAAGTAGTGGTGCCAATTTGTATTCATTCCAGCAATATATGAGTGTTTTGATTTCTGCACATCCTGATCAACACTGGATATTATCTGCCTATTTTTAGAAGCTATCCTGTAGTATTTTCTTGTGTTTTTAACTCATATTTCACTAATGACTAAATATGTTGAGCATCTTTTTTAATGTTTTAAATAGCTATATATATATATATTTAGTAAAAGGTCTATATGAATTATTTGCTAATTTTTAAACTGCCTGTGCATTTTCTTATTAATGATTTATAACTATTCTTTGTTGAAATTCTTGATCAGATGACACAATTATAAAACTATACTTTCCCACTGTGTTGCTTATCTTTTTATTTTCTGATTGGTGTTTTCAAAGCACAAATGTTTTAAGGTTTGACAAAATCTATGTATCATGCTTTTTTCTCTTATTGATTGGGCTTTTGGTGTTTTATACAGGAACACTTGCCCAACCCAAGGTAATAAAGAATTTCTCTTCAGTTTTCTTCTGGAACTTTTGATAATTTTGGTTCTTATTTAGGTGTTCAATAGACTTTGTGTTAATGTCTGTATACTGTGAGGTATAGTTCTAAGTTTACGTTTGTCATGTGGTCTTACAATTATACCAAAACTATCTATTAGACTAAGATTTCCTAGGTCAGTGGTCTTGGCAGCTTTGTCAAAACATAATTGACTATTAAGATTTTCTTTTGAACTCTCATGATTGACTTTTATGCCTATCCTAGAAACACCCTGCCTTATTACTGTGGCTTTGTATTAAGGAGTAAAATCTGGTAGTAAAAGTGTCCCCTAACTTTATTCTTTTTCAAAATTGTTTAGCTAGCCTAGGTCGCTCACATTTTTATGTAACTTTTAGGAGTGGTTTGTTAGTTCCTTAAATTAAAAAAAAAAAAAAACTTATTAGGATTTCAATAGGGATTGCAGTGCATTTGTAGGTCCATTTTGGAAGAATTGTCATTTTAAAATTGTTGACTATTTCAGCTCATGAACATGGAATATTTATTCATTTATTTACAATCTTATCTAATTTATCTAATCAAAATATAAAACTATTTTATAGCTTTCATTGTACAAGCCTTGTGCTTCTTTGGTTAGATGTCTTCCCCAGCAGTTTATTCTTTTAAGTATATCATAAGTGATATGGTTTTCTTCATTTCATTTTGTGTTTTTTTGTTGCTAGTATATAGAGGTACAATTGATTTTTATATACTGATCTTATATTTTGCCAAATTGCTTTACTTGTTTGTTCTGATGGATTTGTGTGTGTGTGTGTGTGTGTGTGTGTGTGTGTGTTTATGTGTGGATGCCTTGGGATTTCCTATGATCCTGTAGGATCATTCTGTCTGTAAATAAATGTAGTTGTACTTCTTTTACTATCTGGATGTCTTTTATGTGTGTACTTTCTCTGATTGCACTAGAGCATTGAACATCTCCTTCATTTAAGACCCTGTTTGTAAGTTTTATAGAAAGTGAATCGTTAGTCTTTCCTAAAACTGAGTATTTCTGTGTATTGGTTCAGTATATACACGGCTTCCCAGGTGGCTCAGTGATAAAGCGTCTGCCTGCCAGTGCAGGAGCCAAAGGTTCTATCCCTGGATCAGGAAGATCCCCTGGAGAAGGAAATGGCAACCCCTCCAGTATTCTTGCTTGGGAAATCCTATGGACAGAGGAGCCTACAGTTCACAGGGCTACAGTTCACGGGGCTACAGGTCACAGGGCTACAGTTCACAGGTTGCAAAAGAGTCAGACACAACTTACAACTAAACAGCAACAACAAATACATTTTGTATTTTTTTCATGGTAATTAGAGTATGATGGTTATCCCTGTTGAATAAGACTCCAGTGACTTGACATCCCATAGAAATGATTAAAGTTAATAATTTTTTAGTTAACCAGGCATTGATAAAGAATAACAATATCAGCTCTTTTAGAAATCATAAATCTGCTTTCCTAATCTAGTTTGTAACCTGTTGATTCAGATCTGTCTTTGGTATCCGATAATTGCTGTAGATTTTAAAGTCATCATACCAAACGTAATCTCAATATAAAATATAGACTCAAAATGGGGAGGGTATAGAATACTGGTCTTAAAGAGTTTATTTTAAAAATGTTCTTGAATTTGGTTTTTTTTTTTTTTNGTCTCTTTCTATTCTGGTTTCCTCGGTGTGTATGCCCCGCAGTGGGATTGCTGGGTCATAAGGCAGTTCTATTTGCAATTTTGAATTTGTTTTTAGAAGTAAATTTTCTGAGACTTCCCTGCCAGGCCAATGCTTAAGAATGCAAAGGATGCAGGTTCAATTCCTGGTAGGGGAACTAAGATCCCACATGCCGTGGAGCAACTAGGCCAGCGTGCCACAACTTCTGAGCCCTCGTGCTGCAACAAAAGATCCAACATGATGTAACACAGTCAAATAAGTTAAAAAAAAAAAGATGTAAAGCATTTCTGGACCCTCCTCCCTTCTCATAGAACTTGACTGAGAATAGGAAAAAGATGTTCAACTTCTTCTTCTTAATAATACTGGTAGCAATGATGATAATGTTTAATGCTTTATTTGAAAATCATTACTTTATTGTAGCCATATATAATACATCAAGTAAAATTTCTTGAGCACCTACTTACATATTGAGTCAGGCACTGTTTATTTAAGAGTGGAGGGAAAAGTCTGTAGCATCTAAGAATTTGTAATCCTTGGGGAGAACAGGACATTAAATTATAGCTCAGTGAGTTGAGTGCCATGAGAGCAGTTTTCAGAGGTGTTATGGATATAGCAGAAGGAGATCATCTGGACTTTGACTTCCTAATTTGCTTAAGCAAGACTACCTGGATGTCACCATCACAGGTAAGGTGGGAGAGAAATGCTGAGAGGAGTAACAACTATTCTGTACTTTCTGTAAGTTAGGCATTGATTAAGGCATTTTATGTGGATATTTTCATAGCTTTAAGAAGAGAATTAACAAAACCAAATTCTGAGTCCCAGGTGACATAATTAACTTGGCTGAGTTCCTGATATGAACATATGTGTGTACAGAGGTGTGCAGTGTGCTGTCAGGAGGGCATCGAAGTGAAGATTGGTGCTAATTACAAAGACATTATATAGGAACTTAATTATGTTATAATGATAGTAAGGAAAGTTGAAGGCCAGACCTATGACATTGGCAGTGGGAATAGAAAGAAGGATATTGTTTCAAGCATGATTAGAGTTAGCATTGGTAACAGTTGGAGAGTTAAACTGAATTTGCAGTGTAAGATAGTCAAAAAAGATTCCCAGGTTTCTATCTTGGATACATTAGTGGATTGTTGTTGATGTTCACTGAGTAAAAAAATTCAGGAGAAGGAGCAGAATTTAAGGGAGGATGATATCAGAGACCAGAAAGTAGATTTCCTCAATAAAATGCTTAAGGTCTTATTAATCATGCAATTCTCACATCAAAGTGTAGTTCAACTAAGACAAGTAGAATGAGTCCTGCCCAAATAACCCCAAACAATACATCATATCTATCTGAGTCATTGAGATTCAGGTGTGCATTAGAAGGTTCTGAAAAATTGCTCTCAGATTTCTTTATATATATAAAAAAAATAGTCCTTGGAGAATCATGGTCTCAAAAACTTTTTTTTTCCTTTCCCATGAGAAAGAATAATTGAGGAGAGGGATAGTTCAGATAGCTGACACTTGGATTTCCCTTCAGGTAGATGAATATTGTGTCAGTTTTCTGCCTAGTGCAGACACTCTGGCAGGCAAGTGCTCTGAATGAGGCAAAGACTCGATCAGGTTGGCTATTCTAGCTCTCGATCTTCATTTCTTATACCACCACAATTTATCTTAGAACTGAGACAGCTGTCATTATGCTAGGCTTGGATTACACTAACTGCTGTAGACAAGGCTCAGAGGGAAAAAAGAAACAGCAGTCTCAGCTTCTGCACTGTGGTCCATCCAGTACTATCAGACTTTTCTTACAGATATTGTCGTGAAAGAACTGCGAGTATTCCCCCTTTATGACGAGAGCCATTTTCAAGACTTTCACAAGCAACTCTGGATGTAATATTTTTGCAAGAAGTGTGATGATGAAAAAATATCAAACTGCCGTGTGGAAACTAGTTCTTTTGGACTTCTCAACTTTAAACTCATTTTAAAGTTGTTTTCTAGGCCTAGAAATCCCCGAGTGTGAGTATATGTAACTAAATGGTCTTCTAGGATTTACCTTATGGAGAAGGCGATGGCATCCCACTCCAGTACTCTTGCCTGGAAAATCCCATGGACAGAGGGGCCTGGTGGGCTGCAGTCCATGGGGTCGCTAGGAGTTGGACACAACTGAGCGACTTCACTTTCATGCATTGGAGAAGGAAATGGCAACCCACTCCAGTGTTCTTGCCTGGAGAGTCCCAGGGACGGGGGAGCCTCATGGGCTGCCGTTTATGGAGTCACTCAGAGTCGGACACGACTGAAGTGACTTAGCAGCAGCAGCAGCAGGATTTACCTTAATGGTGGAAAATTTTTATCAGTTGGTATTGTCCATAGAGTGCTATTCTATCCTTGAGTATGATGCTAACAATAGCGACTCTATTCATGAATGTGGCTGAAAAATATCTCTCTCTTTAGCTGCTAAGTAGTGTCCAACTCTTGTGACCCCATGGACTGTAGCCTGCCAGACTCTTCTGTCCATGGGATTCTCCAGGCAAGAATACTGGAGTGGGTTGCCATAATTTTATTGACATGTGAATTATAGGTGATTCTGAATGTGAATCCAATTGCTGCCATTCTGAACTCTTGCCTTGCATGCAACATAACACGCACCTCTCAAATGAAAAAGAAAAGGCAAGAAAGCTTCAGAAAGAGTAGTTTGTAAAGAGCCTCCTAATATCTGTTATGAATCTGTGACAGTTTGGGACATCTAGTTTAGGTTTTCATATTTGCCCTTGGGCAACTTCTACTGTGTTTGCTGCTTTTAGATCTCAATGGAAAGCTGAGAGTGAAATCCAGCAATCTGTCCACACAGATGCAGAGTGACTGTAATATTCTTCGTTTTACATTTCAGCTTATCCTAGTTGCCTCTAGTGGCCTAAAGATAAGGACCTGCCATTTCCATTCCCAAAAGGAGCAGATGATAGTCAATATGTGTAAAACTTTTAAAGTCACAGCAAGCCTCAACTTTGATCTCTTTGAGCTTTCCTTACTACTTTAGCAGATGCAAGCAAGTCTGTCATCTTGTTCAAGTAGGTGGCGACTCTTTTCTCTTCACATGGGGAGTTCAAAACAGGGTCTGCTTAGGTTCTTTTCTTTCGCTGTTACTCATTTTGCATTAAATCATTTTGATTACCTTTGTGGAAAGCAGCCTATATTCTAATAAGGAAGATATTTAATTATTAGTTTCACTGCTGGGAAGTAAGAAATGTAGGTCATTTCTCTGTTGAACACACATAATCAAATAGTGCTGATAGAAATCTTGCTTTTATAACAAGATCCTTTTTCTTGATGTTTATCTGACAACCAGTTGGACTAGAGTTAAAGAGGATGGTGCAGGTCAACCAATGCACTTAGCTGATGGCATTCCCACTGAAGTTGGCAGAATGGTAGCAACAGGAGTCAATTTTAATGAGAGTGGCACTCCTTGGAAAGGACCTGGGCCATACATTATCAGCTCTGGAAAGAAGAGGCAAAAAGGAAGCCAGAAAGGAAATGAAAGCATTATGGGTGACATGAGAAGACAGACTCCAGTGGAGAGCAATCAGGGCTCTTCTGGAAAAACATACAAGCATTATAAAGACAGGAATTATTGATCCTCGTAGGCAATCAGAACTGAGTATATATAAAAAAAGTCTGCTTAGAAAATAAGATCTTAGGGAAAGGCATGTAGTGTAACAGAGGAAGGAAGGAGTTGTGCTACTATGAAATGATGAACTCTCAGATATTGAGGAAATGCTTTGAGAAATTTGATTGGATTTTAAAATTGAGATAATGTATTTTAAGATGCTTGCATGGTGAAAGTGAAGAAATGTGCTCTCTCTATATATACATATGTCTCTCTGTCTCTCTCTCTCTCTATACACACACGCACACACATATTTGTGTGTGTAGGCTATATTAAAGATATGTTCAATACAATATATTACATATGTTCTATACTACATATTCTTTCTCGGTCTGGAATCTAGGGTCTTCCTCTATTCTTTCTGTTTCCCTTCCCACTTCATTTTCTTCTCTTTTTTCAGTGCAAACATTTTTGCAGAGAACAGGTTCCACAGATGTGTTGCAAACAAATAGGTGACTGAAAGCTTCTCTTGCCCTTTGGTGCCTTAATCTTCGATTATCCTAATGTTGGCAATTACAGTATTCCATTATCTACAGAAGCTGCTTTTATGAAGAGTGAAAATTAAAATGTGTGCTGGGATGTTTGCCTTCAGAGTCTCATTCTTCTTATATAATACCCTATCACCTACATATTTTTGCAGCTTAGATTGTAGAGCAAAGGTATTTATTTTCTTATCTCATTTGGAAGCTCTGAAACCAGCTGGTTGAGAGCACTAGGAATCTTATAACGCTTTAACATAGAGAACCAAAAGCAAAGGTTATACTGAAGGCTAAGTGTCTTTGCTAAGTACAGTTCACAAGATGTCATCGTGTGTTAGTTGCTCAGTCGTATTCAACTCTTTGAGAACCCATGGACTGCAGCTCCCCAGGCTCTTCTGTCCATGGAGTTCTCTAGGCAAGAATACTGGAGTGGGTCACCAGGCCCTCCTCCAGGGGCTCTTCCCGACCCAGGGATCCGACACAGATCTCCCACACTATGGGCAGATTCTTTACCATCTGTGCCACCAGGGAAGCCCATTTCATTAGTAGTACTACTACTGCTGTTATTTATTAAGCTTTCATATTGATGTGTTCCAAAGTTTTGCATAACTACATCCATTCTATAAATAAAAAGACTTTGAGTCAGAGATTTAAAGTCAGACACTTGAGTCACATAACTAATAGTTTATGAAACCAGGACAAAAACTTGTTATGCAAGATTTAAAACCCTATGCATTTGCCATTACGCACTTTTGCTACAAACTGGGACTAACAGAAGTGTGAATCTGTTTTCCCACTACATTTGGCATTTATTGAATTTGGGAGGTTATAACATAAGCTAACAAAAAATACAAACAATCACATGCTAACTTGAGCAATACTTGCAAGGCAATAGCAAGAGAAAAGATAGTAAATTAAATAAGAGAGAAAAGGTACTTATAGGCTGGAATTAAACTAAGTCTCATTAGGAATTATTGCCTTATTCTGAAAGGGCCATAGCATTTACAACAGCTTCTATATGTTTGTTATAGAAGTGGGTATATTTTATAGCAATTAGTAGTACTACTAATAAACATTCTAGCAAAGAGGATATTTTCCTCCCTGTCTTATACACACAGATGTTGTAACCCAGGGGGAATGAGCAGCCTGCCTAAAGTGGATGACCATTGATATATTCATCCAAAATATATTTGATAGATTCCATATGATATGCCCTGTATGTAGTAGGCTCTGAGGAAGCAGTTGTCAATAAGATAGTCAAGATTCCTGTCCTCAGGAAACTCACATTCCTATGAGGGAAGACAGTTTAGAAATTATTAAACGTAATAGCCCTGAAATAGAATAAGCTGAAGCCATAGTAGCATGAATATTTCAATTTTAAATAATCTTAGCTACTGTGAAGGAAATGAAGTAAGGAATTGTAATAGTGACCAAACTTAGAGCTCATGGAGGGAGAAGATGATTTGGTGCTTTGGACAATAGAGTTGGGGAAGGCCTTTTTTAGAAGGTCACATTTGGAGTGAGATCACTGAGAAGAAAAGAGTTAGGCAAGAAAAATCCCTTGAGAAAGCACCTTCCAGATGGGAGAAGGCCAAGCTCAAATACCCAGAAGAAAGAATCAGAGTCCCACGCTTAAGGAACTAAAATAAATTCAAGATTTCTAAAACACAGAACAAGGTTGGAAAAGATGACAAAGGTCTGATTGCATAGAGCCTCTCAGAACATGAGAAGAGTTTTAATTTTATTCTATGTGAAACTGGAAGACATCCGAAGATTTCTCCACATAAATGGATAAGATGATGTCATATAAGTGTTTAGGAAAAAAATTACTCTGGCTTATAAAGCCATGTGTAGGGATACAGGGATCATTTAGGTGGCCACGGTAGCAATGCAAAGAAGCTAGGATGATGATCTGGGCCAGAGTGGTTAGAGTGGATTCGAGGAGAGTTGGGTGAATGTGTTTTGGAAACACAACTAAAAGGGCATATTGATTTGATGTGAGGATAAGGGCCATGTAAGCTTATGAGTAACTATGAGTATTTGCTCTTAGTCATTTACTAAGACTAAGATAGGTGTCAGTGCCATTTACTGAGATGAAGAAGGTGAGGGAAGCAGCAGATTGCAGAGCTGGGTAGTGAGAACTAGAGGTTCCATTTGGGATAGAATTATTTTGAAATGCATGTTCGATATATAATGGTAAATACAGTGTTTAATGAATAAGTCTAACCTCACAAGAGAAATCAGGGCTGAAGATAGAAATTTGGCAGTCAGTACCACTCCAGTACTCTTGCCTGGAAAATCCCATGGATGGAGGAGCCTGAAAGGGTGGAGTCTATGGGGTCGCTGAGGGTCGGACACGATTGAGCGACTTCACTTTCACTTTTCACTTTCATGCATTGGAAAAGGAAATGGCAACCCACTCCAGTGTTCATGCCTGGAGAATCCCAGAGAGGGGGGAGCCTGGTGGGCTGCTGTCTATGGGGTCGCACAGAGTCAGACACGACTGAAGCGACTTAGCAGCAGCAGCAGCAGCAGCATACAGATATTATTTACAACCATGGGAGGGCCTTCCCTGGTGGTTCAATGGAACTAGATCCCATATGCTGCAACTAAGACCTTGTGCACCCCAATAAATAAATGTAAAAAAATAAGTAAAATAAAACCATAGGACACA
This sequence comes from Redunca redunca, assembly GCA_006410935.1. Taxonomy (NCBI): domain Eukaryota; kingdom Metazoa; phylum Chordata; class Mammalia; order Artiodactyla; family Bovidae; genus Redunca; species Redunca redunca. Next base: position 2,289,621 of record SJYQ01007700.1, read on the forward strand.
GTGAAATTATCCTTCTTAAGAGAGAGTATGGATAATGAAATGATGAATACTCCTACATAGATACCCCTACATAAGAGTGCTCCCACATTCTTAGCTCAAATGGACAAAGTGAAAATCAGGCTTGTCCAACTCTTTCACCCCATGGCCTATACAGTCCATGGAATTCTCCAGGCCAGAATACTGGAGTGGGTAGCCTTTCCCTTCTCCAGGGGATCTTCCCAACTCAGGGATCCAACCCAGGTCTCCCGCATTGCAGGTGGATATTTTACCAGCTGAGCCACAAGAGAAGCCCAAGAATACTGGAGGGGTAGCCTATCCTTTCTCCAGGGGATCTTCCCGAGCCAGGAATTGAACTGGGGTCTCCTGCATTGCAGGCAGATTTTTTGCTAACTGAGCTATCAGGGAAGCCCTGCTTTCAGGGCAGGCGCTCACAAAGGAGACTGAGAGGTTGCTGCTGAAACAAATGGGAAACCCAGAGGGACACAGAAGCCAAGAGAAGAAAGCACTTCCCTGAGGGGAGATTACTCACCTATATCAACTGCTACTGAAAGATCAAGTCATGTGAGGGCACTTAAGTGAAAATTGGATTACTCCACACACAGGTCTGGAAATCAATGCTGAGTCTAGAACAGGAAGTGAGAAAATGGAAGTTATAAATAGGGGCAAACTTTATAAAGAGATTTGCTGTGAACAGATACATAAGTAAAAGTAGTAGCTGAAAAGGTTTCGAACTGAAAGAGAAATTGTTTAAATCTTCAATGATAAGAGTCTTATGATTACAAACAGTTACTTTTTGCATTTTAATCTCTCAAAATTCTAGGTCCTAAGAGTTTGAGAAAAGAAATAGAAGGAAAAGCATTGCCTTCCTATTTCAGAAAGAATAGGAATTTGTTCAAGAAATTTGAATACATTGGCTAACAGTCACCACTTACTGAGAGTCTGCTTTGTGAGACAGGATGCCAGGATATGGGGATATGAAGATAAATGCACTTATTGATTCAAAATAGAAAGTCTATGGTCTCCTTCACTGTGCAAAAGCTTTTAAGTTTAATTAGGTCCCACTTGTTTATTTTTGTTTTTATTTTCATTACTCTAGGAGGTGGGTCTAAAAGGATCTTCCTGTGATGTTATATAGAGTGAAGAAAGTCGGAAAGACAAAAACAAATATTTTATATTATTAAGTATATATGACATCTAGAAATATGGAACAGATGCACCTATTTTCAGGGCAGGAATGGAGACACAGGCATGTGGCCACGCTGTGGGGAAGAGTGGTAGGATGAATTAGAAGGCTGAGATTGACATATATACACTACCATGTGCAAAATAGATAGCTAGTGGGAACCTGCTGTCTGTCTACTGGAGAAGGCAATGGCAGCTAGCTATCTATAACACAGGAAGCTCAGCCTGATGCTCTGTGAGATGGAATGGAGGTGGGAGGGAGGACCAAAAGGGAGGGGATATATGTATACATAAGGGAGGGGATATATGTATACATACATCTCATTCCCTTTGCTTTACAGCAGAAACTAACACAATACTGTAAAGTAATTATACTCCAATTAAAAAAAACAGTGTTAAATGCTCATCTACTAATGTCAAGTGCTACCCTGGGTGCATGCTCAGTCACACAGTTGTGTCCAACTGTTTGAAACAACATGGGCTGTAGCCTGCCAGACTCCAGTCTCCATAATATTCTCTAGGCATGCATACTGGAGTGGGTTGCCATGCACTTCTCCGGGAGCTCTTCCCGATCCAGGGATGAAACCTACATCTCCAGTGTCTCCTGCAATGGCAGGTGGGTTCTTTACCACTAAGCCACCTGGGAAGTCCCACTATACTGAGTGTTGGAGTTTTAATAGTGGAACAAATAGTCAGAAAATGTCCTTTCCTTTAAGATGCCATTAGTCTAATGGGAAGGAGAGAGTCAGTGAGTTCAGTTCAGTTGTTCAGTCGTATCCAACTGTGAGAAGCCATGGACTGCAGTATGCCAGGCCTCCCTGTCCATCACCAACTCCTGGAGCATGCTCAAACTCATGTCCATTGAGTCAATGATGCCATCCAACCATCTCATCCTCTATTGTCCCCTTCTCCTCCCGCCTTCAATCTTTCCCAGCATCATGGTCTTTTCCAATGAATTAATTCTTCACATCAGGTGGCCAAAGCATTGGAGCTTCAGCTTTAACATCAGTTTTTCCAGTGGACATTCAGAACTCATTTCCTTTAGGATTGACTGGTTTGATCTCCTTGCTGTCTAAGGGACTCTCGAGAGTCTTCTCCAGCACCACAGTTCAAAACTGTCAGTTGTTTGACACTCAGATTTGTTTATGGTCCAACTCAAACATCCATACATGATTAGTGAACAAGCCATAGCTTACTCCTTGGAAGAAAAGTTATGACCAACCTAGATAGCATAGTCAAAAGCAGAGACATTACTTTGCCAACTAAGGTCCGTCTAGTCAAGGCTATGGTTTTTCCTGTGGTCATGTATGGATGTAAGAGTTAGACTGTGAAGAAAGCTGAGCACCAAAGAATTGATGCTTTTGAACTGTGGTGTTGGAGAAGACTCTTGAGAGTCCCTTGGACTGCAAGGAAGTCCAACCAGTCCATTCTGAAGGAGATCAGCCCTGGGATTTCTTTGGAAGGAATGATGTTAAAGCTGAAACTCCAGTACTTTGGCCACCTCATGCGAAGAGTTGACTCATTGGAAAAGACTTTGATGCTGGGAGGGATTGGGGACAGAGGAGAAGGGGATGACAGAGGATGAGATGGCTAGATGGCATCACTGACTCGATGGACATGAGTCTGAGTGAACTCCGGGAGATGGTGATGGACAGGGAGGCCTGGCGTGCTGCGATTCATGGGGTCACAAAGAGTTGGACATGACTGGGCGACTGAACTGAACTGAACTGATAGCTTTCACCATACAGACATTTGTCGGTAATCTCTCCCTTTTAATATACGGTCTAGGTACGTCATAGCTTTTTCTCCAGGGATCAAGTGTTTTTTAAGTTCATGGCTGCAATCACCATCTGTGGTGGTTTTGCAGCGCAAGAAAATAAGTCTGTCACTGTTTCCATTGTTTCTCCATCTATTTGTTATGAAGTAATGGACCGAATGGCATGATCTTTGTTTTCTAAATGTTGAGTTTTAGCATTCAGCTTTTTCACTCCCCTTTTTCACTTTCATCAAAAGGCTCTTAAGTTCCTATTTGCTTTCTACCATAAGAAAGCATAAAGTGTCATCTGCATATCTGAGGTTATTATATTACTCCCAGCAATCTTGATTCCAGCTTGTGCTTCATCCAGCCCAGTCTTTCACATGATATACTCTGCATATAATTTAAATAAGCAGGGTGACAATATACAGCCTTGATGTGCTCCTTTCCCAATTTGAAACTAATCTATTTTTTCACTTTTGATTGTATCTGTTGCTTGTTTACCTGCATACAGGTTTCTCAGGAGGCAAGTAAGGTGGTCTGGTATTCCCACCTCTTTAAGAATTTTCCAGAGTTTGTTGTGATCCACACAGTCAAAGGCTTTAGTGTAGTCAATGAAGCAGTCATCGATGTTTTGTTTTGTTTTGTGCAAATCTCTTGCTTTTTCTATGATCCAGCAGATGTTGGCAATTTGATGTCTGGTTCCTCTGTCTTTTCTAAATCCAGCTTGAACATCTAGAAGTTCTCAGTTCCTATACTCTTGAAGTCTAGCTTGGAGAATTTTGAACATTACTTTGCTAGTATGTGAGATGAGTACAATTGTGCAGTAGTTTGAACATTCTTTGTCATTGCCTTTCTTTTGAGATGGAATGAAAACTGATCTTTTTCAGTCCTTTGGCCACTGCTGAGTTTTTCAAATTTGCTGGCATATTGTGTACAGCACTTTCACAGCATCATCTTTTAGAATTTGAAATAGTTCAGTGGAATTCTATTACTTCCACTAGCTTTGCTCATAGTGATGCCTCCTAAAGCCCATTTGACTTTGCCCTTCAGGATGTCTGGCTCTAGGTTAGTGATCATACTATCATGATTATCTGGGTTATGGAGATCTTTTTGTATAGTTCTTCTGTATATTTTTGCCACTTCTAAATATCTTCTGCTTCTGTTAGGTTCAGACCATTTCTGTCCTTTATTGTGCCCATCTTTGCATGAAATATTCCGTTGGTAGCTCCAGTTTTTTTTTAGAAGATCTGTAGTCTTTCCCATTGTATTGTTTTCCTCTATTTCTTTGCACTGATTACCAAAGAAGGCTTTCTTATCTCTCCTTGCCATCATTTGGAACACTGAATTCAGATGGATATATCCTTCTTTTTCTCCATTGCCTTTTGCTTCTCTTCTTTTCTCAGATGTTTGTAAGGCCTTGTCATACAACCATTTTGCCATTTTGCATTTTTTCTTCTTGGGGATGATTTTGATGACCACCTCCTTTGCAGTGTTATAAACCTCCATCCATAGTTCTTTAGGCACTCTATCTACCTGATCTAATTCCTTGAATCTATTTTTCACTTCCACTATATAATTGCTAGGGATTTGATTTAGGTCATGCCTGAATGGTCTAGTGGTTTTCCGTACTTTCTTCAATTTAAGTCTGAATTTTGCAATAAGGAGATCATGATCTGAGCCACAAACAGCTCCTGGTTCTATTGTACTGACTGTATAGAGCTTCTCCATCTTCAGCTGCAAATAATATAATCAATCTGATTTTGATATTGACCATCTGGTGATGTCTATGTGTAGAGTCATAGTTTGTGTTGTTGGAAGAGGGTGTTTGCTATGAACAGTGCATTCTCTTGGCAAAATTCTGTTAGCGTTTGCCCTGCTTCATTTTGTAATCCAAGGCCAAACTTTCCCTTTACTCCAGCTATCTCTTGATTTCATACTTTAGTATCCCAGTCCCCTATGATTAAAAGGACATCTTTTTTGGATGTTAGTTCTAGAAGGTCTTGTAGGGTTTCATAGAACTTTTCAACTTCAGCTTCTTCAGCATTAGTGGCTGGGGGATAGACTTGGATTATTGTGATATTGAATGGTTTGCCTTGGAAATGTGCAGAGATCATTCTGTCATGTTTGAGATTGTACCCAAGTACTGCATTTTGGACTCTTATTGACTAAGAGGGCTACTCAATTTTTTCTAAGGAATTCTTGCCTACAATAGTGGATATAATGGTCATCTGAATTAAATTTGCCAATTCCAGTCCAGTTTAGTTCACTGATTCCTAAAATGATGACGTTCACTCTTGCCATCTCCTGTTTGACCTCTTCCAATTTACCTTGATTCATGGACCTAACATTCCTATGCAATATTGTTCTTTACAGCATTGGAATTTACTTCCATCACTAATCACATCCACAACTGGGCATTGTTTTTGCTTTGGCTCAGCCTATTCATTCTTTCTGGTGTTATTTCTCCACTCTTCTCCAGTAGCATTTTGGGCACCTGCCAACCTGGGGAGTTCATCTTTCAGAGTCATTTGTTTTTTGCCTTTTCGTATTGTCATGGGGTTCTCAAAGCAAGAATACTGAAGTGGTTTGCCATTCCTTTCTCCAGGGAAGGAGAGAGACATATTTTAATAAATAAATAAGTAATAGATAAAGTTTATTGATTAAAATTCTATGAAGAAAATGCGTCAAGGGAAGGATGTAAGTGGGACAGGAATGGGGGAAGATGTAGAAATTTTAAAAGGTATAGACAGAAAGTCATAGTAAAAAAATAACAGCTGAACACAAATATGAAGGAGAAGCAATACTGGAAAATATGTAAAATTTAGAACCAGCAGGGGAAACTTCAAATCCAAAGGCCCTAAAGTAGGATCTTTCCAAATCTAGTTTACAAAGTGTTTCAAGAATGAGAGAGAGAAGCTATGTTAGATGTTTGCAGTAGGTTAACGCTGAAGCACAAAGTCATTCTTGATTTCGATAAAAGCAGTTCAGTAGAATAATGGAAGAGAAAGCCTGGTTGGAGTGAGGACAAAAAATAAGAGGAGCAAATTAATTGGAGATACAGGATATAGAAAATTCTTTTGAGGAATATTGCTCTAAAGGGAAGCAGAGAAATGTGATAGTGGCTGGTGGGGAGTAGGGTCCAGAGAGGGATTTATTTAAAGATAGAACCATAAGAGTATGTGTGCACAATGACAGAAATTATCCAGCAGCGTCGAATTGATGAGGAGGAGACGATTGCTAAAGCAATGTCCCTGAAGAAGCGAGAGGGGCTGTGAAGTTATAAAGAAGCGGAACTTTTGGCAGTAGACACAGAAGCAAATCAACCATAGCCATAGGAAAGGAAAGCAAGGTGTCTAGGCTCACGTGGTCATGAGTATGCGGTAGGAGCTTGAGGAAGTTCGTGACTGATCCACTTTAATGAAAGAAGAAGCAAGTTATCAGTTGAGAAGTTGGAGAAGGAGATTTTGGAAGTTTGATGATATAAGAGAAGGTATGAAACAGTTATTTTAAAATGAAAGGACTAGAAATACTATAGAATTGTTAGGAAGAATTGGGCCCCTGTCAGTGTTGTTGGTCATGCATTTTAAATGAGATTTTTTTCAGTTCTGTGCAGTTGAACAGGGGCTGGTAGGGGAAATAAAGTGTCTCCTTTCTTTCCTAAAATCTAAGATGAGAGAGAGAAGAAAAGACAGCATAAACAGTAAAGCAAAAATTATAGAATATGTACTAAGTGCTGGGCTTCCCTAGTAGCTCAGCTGGTAAAGAATCTACCTATAATGCAGAAGACCCTGGTTTGATTCCTGGGTCAGAAAGTTCCCCTGGAAAAGGGATAGACTACCCACTCCGGTATTCCTGGGCTTCCGTTGTGGCTCAGCTGGTAAAGAATCGCCTGCAGTGTGGGAGACCTGGGTTCAATCCCTGAGATGGGAAGGTCCCCTGGAGGAGGGCATGGAAGCCCACTCCAGTATTCTTGTCTGCAGAATCCCTGTGGACAGAGAAGCCTGGTGGTCTACAGTCCTTGTGGTTGCAAAGAATTGGACATGACTAAGCGACTAAGCACAACACAGCACTAAGTGCTACAATCAAATTACTTCAGATAGAGGGACAGCTCAGAGTTGAAACAAGAACTCTGGCTGACTTGGGTGATGGATAAGGGAAGATTAAGCATAGCAAGAAATGCTTAAAACATGAATAATAACTAGGGGTTATGAACATATATACCTGAAAATACTGTTTGATTCATCGTCTCATGATTTTTATCATTTTTATCAAAATCAATGTAGGAAGTGGGCTTTTCAGTAGTCTGGAAATAGTAATAATAATGCCATCCATACACATATATTGGGTTGGCCAAAAAGTTAGTTGTAATAATATTATAGTGAAATATTATTATATGGTATATTACAATATACATGGGCTTCCCAGGTAATGCTAATGGTAAAGAACACACGTGCCAATGCAGGAGACATAAAGAGATGTGGTTTTGATCTCTGGGTTGGGAAGATCCCTGGAGGAAGGCATGGGATTGTTGGGAGAATCTCTTGCACAGAGAAGCCTGACAAGCTTCAGTCCATAGGGTCAGAGTTTAACATGACTGAAGCAACTTGGCACACATGTATGATATATATTATATGCAACATAATTTATAATTTTGTTATTATTATTGCTCATATTTGATCAATCATTACTTAGCATTGTCATGAAAGAGTAAAAGTCACTCAGTCGTGTCTGACTGTTTGAGACCCCATGGACTGCCAGAATACTGGAGTGGGTAGCCTTTCCCTTCTCCAGGGGATCTTCCCAACCCAGAGGATCACACCCAGGTCTCCCGCATTGCAGGCATATTCTTTGCCAGCTGAGCCACAAGGGAAGCCCAAGAATACGGGGGTGGGTAGCCTACCCTTCTCCAGGGGATCTTCCTGACCCACGAATTGAATCGGGGTCTCCTGCATTGCAGACGGATCCTTTACCAACTGAGCTATTAGCTTTCATTAATGACCAACTCTCATTCTCACAAACAAATTGGCACAGAAGCTACTATTGTTCTTTTCATTTTACAGATAAGATCAAGGCACAGGCTATTTAGGCACTTGTCCATGATCATTGAACCAGTAATTAGTAGAAACAGGATTCAGACTCAGATGTATCTGATACCTGTGTTTTCCCAGATAATCAAAAGCAATGCTACACAGCATGGTGTTAGAAACTTGCACCAGGCAGAATTAGGAGCAAAGACTTTCATCAGTACCTTTGAATGTGATACCCAGCAATATGGTTATATCTACATTACAGCTTTCCCTTAAGGTCCTGTACAAATAGAAAACCATTTTGTATCTCTTGCCTGAATCTGGTTCTCCAAAGTTGAGATTCAAATGTTGAATCACGGTGAATGTGTGATGCTGTATCTGAAAATCAGAGATTCAAAAGAACCAATAAAATCCAGGGCAGAGATCTGTAGTGCTTACTAGTTAGATAGTATTTACGACTTCAGAAGATAGCTCTGCTTGCCCTTCAGGACATAGATTTTAATTGGGTCACAGGAAGGGAAGGGATGGCACAGCTTCCAGAGCTTCTGTCCTATCAGAGAGAGCTTAGGATCATACGACTTATTTTTTCCTTACACAACAAGGTCAATGATGGAGTTCTGTTTCAGAGTGATTCACACCTACTAAATTGGGGTCAGAGAAGATGAAACAAACAAATGGTGTGCTTGCTGCTTATTTGGGTCCCTCAGTCATAACAGATAGACTTAGGGTCACAGGGTTTGGGGTAATGATAAAAAGGGAAGTGAGAGCCTGTCATGAGACAATTAAGCAGGTTGCAGTATGAGAATGAAATGTCCTGTTGTCTTGAGATCTGTTGAGACGTACCTCTGGAAGATTATTAACTGACCTTTGTAGCTATCGACAACTTGTCGATGTACTGGAGAAAGCTGTGTGAAAGTGAGGAGTGGTTATTGTGCCAAAATGAGAGAGATACCCAGAAAGTCAGCAGGGAGTTTGGGAAACCCCACATTCAGATTTCTTAAAAGACCAGAGAGAAAAAAATCAAGAGAAAGAATCCATTTGTGTCACTAAAATGTGATACAAGGGAACATTTCATGCAAAGATGGGCTCGATAAAGGACAGAAATGGTATGGACCTAACAGAAGCAGAACATACTAAGAAGAGGTGGCAAGAATACACAGAAGAACTGTACAAAAAAGAGCTTCAAGACCCAGATAATCATGACGGTGTGATCACTCACCTAGAGCCAGACATCCTGGAATGTGAAGTCAAGTGGGCCTTAGAAAGCCATCACTATGAACAAAGCTAGTGGAGCTGATAGAATTCCAGTTGAGCTCTTTCAAATCCTGAAAGATGATGCTGTGAAAGTGTTGCACTCAATATGCCAACAACTTTGGAAAACTCAGCAGTGGCCACAAGACTGGAAAAGGTCAGTTTACATTCCAATCCCAAAGAAAGGCAATGCCAAAGAATGCTCAAACTACCGCACAATTGCACTCATCTCACATGCTAGTAAAGTAATGCTCAAAATTCTCCAAGCCAGGCTTCAGCAATATGTGAACCGTGAACTGCCTGATGTTCAAGCTGGTTTTAGTAAAGGCAGAGGAACCAGAGATCAAATTGCCAACATCCGCTGGATCATGGAAAAAGCAAGAGAGTTCCATAAAAACATCTATTTCTGCTTTATTGACTATGCCAAAGCCTTTGACTGTGTGGATCACAATAAACTGGAAAAATCTGAAGGAGATGGGAATACCAGACCACCTGACCTGCTCCTTGAGAAACCTGTATGCAGGTCAGGAAGAAACCGTTAGAACTGGACATGGAACAACAGACTGGTTCCAAATAGGAAAAGGAGTACGTCAAGGCTGTATATTGTCCCCCTGCTTATTTAACTTCTCTGCAGAGTACATCATGAGAAACGCTGGACTGGAAGAAACACAAGCTGGAATCAAGATTGCCGGGAGAAATATCAATAACCTCAGATATGCAGATGACACCACCCTTATGGCAGAAAGTGAAGAGGNAACTAAAAAGCCTCTTGATGAAAGTGAAAGAGGAGAGTGAAAAAGTTGGCTTAAAGCTCAACATTCAGAAAACTAAGATCATGGCATCAGGTCCCATCACTTCATGGGAAATAGATGGGGAAACAGTGGAAACAGTATAAGACTTTAATTTTTGGGCTCCAAAATCACTGCAGATGGTGACTGCAGCCATGAAATTAAAAGACAGTTACTCCTTGGAAGGAAAGTTATGACCAACCTAGATAGCATTTTCAAAAGCAGAGACATTACTTCACTAATGAAGGTCTGTCTAGTCAAGGCTATGGTTTTTCCAGTGGTCATGCATGGATGATTGAGCTGAACTGTGAAGAAAGCTGAGTGCCAAAGAACTGATGCTTTTGAACTGTGGTGTTGGAAAAGACTCTTGAGAGTTCCTTGGACTGCAAGGAGATCCAACCAATCCATTCTAAAGGAGATCAGCCCTGGGATTTCTTTGGAGGGAATGATGCTGAAGCTGAAACTCCAGTACTTTGGCCACCTCATGCAAAGAGTTGACTCATTGGAAAAGACCCTGATACTGGGAGGGACTGGGGGCAGGAGGAGAAGGGGACGACAGAGGATGAGATGGTTGGATGGCATCACCAACTCGATGGGCATGAGTTTTGGTAAACTCCGGGAGTTGGTGATGGACAGGGCGGCCTGGTGTGCTGCGCTTCATGGGGTTCCAGAGTCGGACACGACTGAGTGACTAAACTGAAGTGATCTTTGATGAATTCTAGGAAAAAATAAATCACAGGTGTTTTTTTTTAATCTTAAACAAATGCACATCTCTTTCCTCTTGATTTGTTAATTTGTTAATTCAGAGTAACTGAAGGAAATTTTCAATTCAAGGCTGGTTTCACTCTGTCTCTCAGCACACATCCAATAAAAATTACTTTTTCCATATCTGCATAGTGCTGTTTTTGAGAAATAATGATTGATTCTAATAGCAGATAAAGTAATCAGATGCACACATTTCTGGGATTAAAATGACCTAAGTCAAAATGCACACAGATATGTGACTCATGCATAATTGCAAATTGTGATTTTGGCAAATTTATAAAAAGTGCCTGCTACATTTATGACCTCACCTGCTTTTCCAGAACCTTGTAACTACTTCATCAAAAGACAGTTTATATTTTCATTCTCCTTGAAAAGAGGCAGGGCTTTATGGCTGCTTCAGTACAGAGATTGCTATGTGATTTGAGATTAAATCCAAAAAAGATGATATATCCTCTTTTTGGGCATGGGATATGGGAGCCTGCAATGAGAAGTCTAGCTTCCCTGAATCAGCCTGCTAGAGAGATCACTCATAGAAATGATAGAACTAGAGCTAGAGAGAGATACAAATGGAGATGGGGATGGAGTTGGATGGAGGTGGAAGCGGTTGGAGGTGGAGATGAAGGTGGAAGTAACGGAGGTGGAGATGGAAAAAAAAAAAAGTAGAGGTGGAGAGAAGCCCAGAGAATCCTAACAATTTCACGCCATCATGCTGTTTGAGTAATCCCAGATTCCAGATGTACAAGCATGTGATTTTTCAGATGATTTCAGCTCATCTTTGAGCTACCCCAACTAATAACAAGGGGAACAAAATGAGCCTTTCTTGAAAAGCAGCTTCATAAGCAAAATACATGTATTTGTTTAGACATTATTTTTTGTGGAGTCTGGTTATGCTGCACTGTATAAACAAGCTTGGTAGTAAACATCTTTCTCTTTTATTAGTATAAATAAAGGGAACTTCCCTGGTGGCTCAGATGGTAAAGCATCTGCCTACATTGCAGGAAACCCAGGTTCGATCCCTGGGTCGGGAATATCCTCTGGTGAAGGAAATGGCAACCCACTCTAGTACTCTTGCCTGGAAAATCCCGTGGATGGAGGAGTGTGGTAGGCTACGGTCCATGGGGTCACAGAGTCAGACTCGACTGAAGGTGGGTAGGCAGGACACTAGGGACTTTGTAAAGCACTCTTTCCCAGCAGTTCAGTTGTCACAGTTAAGGAGGGAGGACAGAGCAACAGGGAGTCTGCTGTCTCCTAGGTCCATGCTCTTTCCTTGCGAGCATCATGGAATTCTGTTAGCTCAAAGAGTCATTTCTAAATAAACAGAATGAATCTTACTTACCATCTTATGAACCCCATGCCTTTCACATCTCTGAGCCTTCTTAGCAGTAGTGCTACTAAACGGAAATTAAATAATGTTTGTCTGAGAATTAGAATCAAGGCTACTATATCCATGTTTTTTGAGTAGTTGGTATGAGGAAGTGGAGAACAAGATTCCCTAGCCAGTGTAATAATGAGGAGCCTGGAAAGAAAATTTCACTGTGGTTTTGAGAGTGAAAATGGTGTCTTCTTTATATTTTTCTTCCTGAAACTAGTGTTCAGTACACCCAGAATTCTAGGTTCATCTGTAGACACATCTATTACTGAAATATTTACATAGGTTCAGAATTGTATACAAGTAGATATTAATTCAGATATTTTTGTTTGTAAGAAACTGAAAGACCAAGTCACTCTGGTTTAAAAAATGAATGACTCTCATAACTGAAAACTCTAGAGGGTGATCTATTAATGAAAGTTAATTCAATAGCTCAAGTGCTGTGAGCAGACCTGATTTTCCCCTTCCTCTTTACACTTCTCAGCTTCAGTCTGTGGCTTTGCTTTATTTTATGCAGACTTTTCCTCTTACTGTCCCAAGTTAGCTTCCAGAGAATTCTAAATCTGCATGATTCCTAATCAATCTTCTCTCCAAGTTATGGAATACAAGTTCTTGTTATTGCTAGATCAAGTTAGGTGATATGCATTTTATTAAACCATCTCTGAAAACAGAGTCAGGTCAGGTCAGGTCAGGTCAGTTGCTCAGTCGTGTCAGACTCTTTGCGACCCCATGAATTGCAGCACGCCAGGCCTCCCTGTCCATCACCATCTCCCAGAGTTCACTCAGACTCGCGTTCATCAAGTCAGTGATGCCATCTAGCCATCTCATCCTCGGTCGTCCCCTTCTCCTCCTGCCCCCAATCCCTCCCAGTATCAGGGTCTTTTCAAATGAGTCAACTCTTTACATGAGGTGGCCAAAGGTATTGAAGTTTCAGCTTTAACATCATTCCTTCCAAACCCAGGACTGGTCCCCTTCAGAATGGACTGGTTAGATCTCCTTGCAGTCCAAGGGACTCTCAAGAGTCTTCTCCAACACCACAGTTCAAAAGCATCAATTCTTCAGTGCTCAGTTTTCTTCACAGTCCAACTCTCACATCCATACATGACTACTGGAAAAACCATAGCCTTAACTAGATGGACCTTTGTTGGCAAAGTAATGTCTCTGCTTTTCAATATGCTATCTAGGTTGGTCATAACTTTCCTTCCAAGGAGTAACTGTCTTTTAATTTCATGGCTGCAATCACCATCTACAGTGATTTTGGAGGACAGAGTAGTGGGTTCATTTAGCTCAGGCCCCAGACTTGGATACAAAGTGCAGAAAATGTTCCTGGCAGCAAAGTCTGAACTGAGGTGGGTTCTATTTTCCTCATTAAATAGGAGAGTTGGATTCTGAGTAGCCAAACCTAGAAATATCTACGTGTGAAAGCATTTTAAGGACAAATATATTCTAACACCTATTTTTGGTGGTGGTTTAATTGCTAAGTCGTGTTTGACTCCTTTGCAACCTCATGGACTATATCCTGCCAGGCTCCTCTGTCCATGGGATTTCCCAGGTAAGAATACCAGAGTGGATTGCCATTTTCTTCTCCAGGAGATCTTCCCAACCCAGGGATCGAACCTGTGTTTCTTGCTTGACAGGCAAGTTCTTTACTACTGAGCCACCTGGGAAACCCCTAATAGCTATTAAGAATAAACATATTAATGTATCTAGAAAAACTAGCACTTTCTAGAGAGTTAACCTTGCATTTTTATGAATTTCTTCAAGTATGTTTTTTGACCAGTGCAACACAATGCTAATTATTTATGGAGGTGTTACACTACATAACAGTTTTTGGACTTTTACAGGCTTTAGAAAGAGAAAGCGATAACTTTGAATCATCTGGAATATTCCATATTCTCTGCTATAAAATCTTTGAATGAAGTAAAGCAATAACTTGGGGAGGCTTGCAAATCAACTGGCTTATGATTTATCCAACTGTGAATAAGACTAGTTCAACTAAGTAATAAGAATAATAATAATACATGCTTGGAGAATATAATACACAGTGGGAGAATAAAGGAAACCTTTCCCTCCATTTCTATGAACTTCAGAAAATGCTTATTAGGCAAGTGAATGATGTGTTACTTTGAGTTGTATCATTAGACACATGAAGAACAAGGGTGATTATGAAACTACTTCAATTAGACAGTGCACATCCCAGGGAAGAGAGAAACTTAAAAAATATCTGGGTCACTGGAAAAGTCAAATTTCTTCGAAGCATATTTTTAAATCAGAGCTTTAGAAATGTTCATATTCTAATGAAATATTTTTTATTCTACTGAATATGTTTGCATTTTAACTCCAGGTAAGGATGAGTTCATCAAATGTATAAGCAAATGGAACCTATGGAAAGGTTAGTATTTTAGTAAAGTTAGGCAAAAGACCGTGGGAAGGGGAAATAGAAGGAAACGTATGATAAAGTTAATTTTTGATAAATTATCTGATTTTTTTAAGTAGCAGCAGTATTTATATATATGCTATCTTCCCTGGTGGCTCAGATGGTAAAGCGTCTGCCTGCAATGCAGGAAACCTGGATTCAATCCCTGGGTTGGGAAGATCCCCTGGAGAAGGAAATGGCACCCCAGTCCAATATTCTTGCTTGGAAAATCCCAGGGATGGAGGAACCTGGTGGGCTACAGTCCATGGTGTCATTAAGATTCAGACATTACTGAGCGACTTGACTTGACTTGACTTCATATATATATATATACAAAACAACCTTCAAGATAAATGTAATTACTTCTAAAGGATATATTTAGAGATAAAGGAGACATTCCTTTGAATTTAGTGATGAAAGGGTTTTATGTTTAGCATCATAAAGACATACCTGATAAAGGCAGCATTTTTTGTAAGGGTAGCAGTTTATTTTCGACTGAGGTGCAAGATGTCATGTTTGGACCTAGACTGTGGGATTTTTAGCCCTGGTCCTCCCATCCTCTGACAGAACAGTGGCGTGACTTTCAAAGACATTATTCTAACCTTTCTATGCCTCCATTTCCTCATGTGTAAAGTTAGGATAATAATATTCATCTTTGGAGATTATTGAAGAATTATATTTGTTATTTAGTGTAGTGTGTTTTCTAACAGGGCCTGCCATATAGCAAATATCAGTACTTAACTAGTAGTTTAACTAGTTCTTAACTAGTAGTGTAGCTGGTTATAGAATTTGATGTTGCAAGCCATCTTCCTCTTCCTGCAAAACTTTGAAAGACAGTGATATATTTTTAACTGTATATTTTTATATTTTATTGAATTTCAATGTCATTATAATCCTGAATCCTTTTCACATCCATTGCCTTTTCTTTCTCAAAGTGTTTGAAGACTTTTCTCTTTTCCCTTCAGTATTTTGAAATTCACAGAGATGTTCCTTGGCGTGAGCCTTCCTTCAACCACTGTGATGGACACTGTGAGCGTCTGCTATATCTCAAAATTAGTTTGCTTTATTTTTGAGAAACTGAATTAAGTTATTAGTTTGATAAGTTTATTTTTGCATGTTTATTCTTTGCACTTTCTATAATTCCTATTATTTGGATATTAACCTTCCAAAAATGATTCTTAAAATTCTCACTTTATGTCTCTCATTTTCTATATTTTTTCTATTTACTATTTTGAAATGTTTACTAAACTTATTGTATGTACAGTAAGTGCTAAAGAAACNTGTCTTATTTTTCTTTCTGTTTCTGTTTCTCTTTTCCTTCCAGATGCTTTTCCTTTTTCTTCTTTTTCCTGATTACCACCTTTCAAGTGATATGTCTAATTTTAATTAAGTGCTCTGGTTTCAGTAGCCTGCCTCTGCATCTAGAACATGTACACTTTTGTTCAGCCAGGGAAATATTAAACGATTTAGAAATGAACCAGACATTTCTTTTTAACTAGCATTCATTAAACACCAATTGTATGGACAAAGAATCTATTAAATTGGCTTTCTCTACAGCACTGATACCNCTCTGGTTTCAGGAGCCTGCCTCTGCATCTAGAACATGTACACTTTTGTTCAGCCAGGGAAATATTAAACGATTTAGAAATGAACCAGACATTTCTTTTTAACTAGCATTCATTAAACACCAATTGTATGGACAAAGAATCTATTAAATTGGCTTTCTCTACAGCACTGATACCATCACAATAAACTTAAACGATAACTTTAGTCTTATGCAGTTTGGCAAATAAGGACATAAAGTTTCAGGGAGATTGCAAAATTTAATAAACGTTAAAGATAGGGTTCAAACCATGACATTATGGCTTCTAAATTCCATGCCTTAATATCTGCACAATGCTGCTATGACACAGACATAAATTCCCCCAAATCACTGACTGTACTGTAGAGGGAAATCTGGCTCATCCATGTGTCTTAGACATACAATGCTAATACCAGGTAGGAGGTATGGGCAATGCACACATTTCAAGCAACTGCTGTGTACATGTCCTATGGCAAAGGCAGTCCCCTGATGTGCAGTTGGTCTAACTTCAGATCCATTGTGATTTCTCTGACTTTGCTAGCATGGGTCTGACGATGGGATGTAGCAAGATGACTTCTCCCAGCTGGAATTCTCACTAGGGAAGGAAGAAAAAAGATGCAAGCTTGTTGTTTAACTTGGGTACAGGGATTTTTCATTTCAGTAAACACAGAGGAAAATGAATGTGATGGTAAAAAAAGGCCTGGTGGATATATAGTCTGCATTAATGCTCCCTGTGGCTAATGATATATTTAAAATGCATTTTCCTCCATATGGGGGAGTGGCATTTTAATGCAAATTCTCCATTTTGACCTCCCAGTGACTTTCTATCAAATGAAATTATATTTATATGTGTGATTAATGCAGCCATGCTATGAATTAGAACTGTGGGGAATTTTCATTCATTTTTCTACCCATCATTCCTTTTACTCCATAACTTTTAGGCTATATGGAATGATATTATATATACTAAACTGTTTATTACCTCAGGAATGGTAATTTCCTATGGCTAAAAATAAAACATATTAAATTCTGATTAAAAGTAACTTTGAGAGGTTAACCATTTATTGGACATAACCATAAATGATATGAACTAGAAGAATATATGTCTTTCCATATATACAGCAAGTTTCTACTGAACACCTATCATGCCGTGAACTCTGAGACAAACTGAAACACAACAGATGCAATTCATACTGACTTGGAAGTTCAGATCTTTCAGAAAAATCAAAAGATACTTAAACTATTGTCATAGGAAAGATGTCATTGCTATAAGTTGGTATTGGAGTTCAAAGGACAATGAGATGTCTTTCTAAAGGAATTCAGAAGGATGTGAAGAAGATGGTGGTAATGAGCTTGTCCTTGACTACTGGATAAAATTTAGTAAGGGAGCACCTGTAAGAGGAAACTTATAAATGCACCTTGGTGATGTTCAATTTCTATGGGACCCAGTTGAGAGTCTGGCACATAGATTGTTTCCAATTGCTCAGGGAGGCAACATAGAAACAATAAATTTTAATACAAAGCAGAATATGTGAGTCAGTTGTAGGTATATACACGTTTGGTTTTCTTTATGCAAAAGGAGTAATTCATTGTGACTGAAGAAATCAACAAGGGCTTTCGGTCAAGACTTCATCTCACTTGCCTCAAAGAAGAATATAATTTACAAGGGTGGACAATGGAGGAAAAGACATCTAAGTTGAAGGAAATCCAGTTAGGGAGGTGTAGAAGGAAAGAATTTCATGGCATATTTAAGAGACAAGACCATTGTACAAGGAGCCTGGTGCTCATCCATGATGAAGGTGATTCGCAAACCGTGTACTAAACAAAGGAGAGGTTTGCTAGTCATGTGGGGCAATTTGTATTATATTGCATGGAGCATCACTGAAAATATCTGGAAGAAGCCTAATTTTTCCTGAAAGAGTTAAGCTGTGAAACTAGAAGAAGGTATACTAGACAGATAAACCTTTTCTTCTCTTAAAAATATAGTGTCATTCAATATAATATGGTAGAAAGAAAAGTGAACTTAGAGTTAGAAGATGTGGGCAAATTGATGCTGTTTCTAGAGCTTGACTCCCTCAAATACCCAAAAGGAATGGACTCCTGATTCTGTCTACTTCCCAAGTTTGTTGTGAAGAATATATGCAAGATAGCAATAATGATCTCTCTCAGACAAATGTGACAGTCTGATTGAGAGGTGGCATTTTAAAGGAGCAAATTTAGGCAGAGATGTATGTGCTAGAGTGATGCTTCTTAGTAATGACCTAATCACCACCCAGGTCCACAGACTATGTATAGGGATCAGTTCAGTTCAGTTCAGTCGCTCAGTCATGTCCAACTCTTTACAACCCCACGGACTGCAATACCCCAGGCTTCCCTGTCCATGATCAACTCGCAGAGCTTACTCAGATTCATTCCACTGAGTTGGTGATGCCATCCAATCATCTCGTCCTCTTTTGTCCCCTTCTCCTCCTGCCCTCAATCTTTCCCAGCATCAGGTCTTTTCAAATGAGTCAGCTCTTCGCATCAGGTGGCCAAAGTTTCAGCTTCAACATCAGTCCTTCCAATGAACACCCAGGACTGATCTAGGGTGTATCATCTACGGACATAATTGAATCTCTCTCTCAAAACATAATTGCTGTCATGGTTGAACGTTATCATCAAAAATTCCCCAAATGTCCTATATGTCCACTGATAGAGAAATGGATAAGGAAGAGGTGATACATCTGTACAATGAAATATTACTGAGCCATTAAAAAGAATGCAATAATGTCATCTGCAGCAACACGGATGGATCTAGAGATTGTCGCACTGAGTGAAGTAAGTCAGACAGAGAAAGAGAAGTATCACGTAACATCCCTTATATGTAGAATCTAAAAAGAAATGATACAAATGGACATACTTGTAAAGCAGAAACAGACCCACTGACTTAGAGAACAGATCTTTAGTTACAAGGGAAGGACAGGGAGAAAGGATAGTTAGGGACTTGGGATGGACATGTACACATGTCTATATTTAAAACAGACAACTAGCAAGGACTTGCTGCATAGCAGAGGAAACTCTGCTCAGGGTTATGTGCCAGCCTGTTTGGGAGAGTTTGGGGGAGAATGGAATACATGTACATGTATGAGCAAGCCACTCTGCTGTGCGCCAGAAACTATTGCACCTTTTAAAATCAGCCTTCAGTTCAGTTCAGTTCAGTCGCTCAGTCGTGTCCAACTCTTTGTGACCCCATGAATTGCAGCACCCCAGGACTCCCTGTCCATCACCAACTCCCGGACTTCACTCAGACTCACATCCATCGAGTCAGTGATGCCATCCAGCCATCTCATCCTGGGTCGTCCCCTTCTCCTCCTGCCCCCAATCCCTCCCAGCATCAGAGTCTTTTCCAATGAGTCGACTCTTCGCATGAGGTGGCCAAAGTACTGGAGTTTCAGCTTTAGCATCATTCCTACTCCAATATAAAATTGAAAAGTTAAGAAAAGAAAGAGATGTACCCTGAATTATCATGTCAAAGCTTTCTGTGAAAAAGAAAAAAACCCCAAGAGGAAGAGACCACATGCAGGGCAACAGTAATCATACATACACAGGGCAACAGTAATCATACATACTCTCCAGAGATTTCTCTTAGTTGTTAAGGTGGATTTTGCCAATAGTTTCTTGTTGCTTGTACCATGTGGGGCAAGGTAAAGACACTCTTGCAGTCGATGGGCAAAGGGAGATAAACTGGGCCTAGAATACGTCAACGTGATTAATTGGAAAATCACTCAACTAAGAATCTGGAGGATTTGATACTTAGTCCAAATCTCTGCACTTAGATTTATTCTTTGTCCTCTTCCACTCTTAAGCTATTGGTTTTGGAATACTTTCTTATACCATCCTTTAAGGAAATTTACCTTAAAATTTTAATTGCACTGGGTTTGTCATCATTGTATAAAGAGGAAATCTGAGACTCAGAGGCGTTAAGTGTTTTGCTCAGAGACTAGAAAAGTAAATGGCTTTATTAGGATTCAAATCTAGATCAATGTGACTAGAAGATCAGTCATCTTTTGACTTTATTGTGTGACTGCTTATATTTAATCTACATTTGTAATAAAAAAAAATAATACCATGAAATACAAACCTAAACATTACAAAACTGTTTGTGATAGGAGAAAATAATTAGAAAAGAACATAATTTAAAGTTCCCATTAATAGGAAATTGAGGAAATGAATTATAGTAATTTTCTAAAGTGAAATATTACATGGTCCTTAAAAATTCTGAAATGCCATATGTATTGACAGGCAAAGATTCAGTGATTCATTGCTAACTGTAACCAAAGCAGAGGAATGTGAACAGTATAATTTTATTTTACAAAGATGATATAATATTGTATTTGTTTATAAGCATTTAAATTTCTGGAAGGATATAAAAAGAAACTGGTGATAACACAAATTACTATGGATGGAGAAAGTGAGAATTTTACTTTTATTGTGTATCTGTTGTCTTATTGAATTTAATGCATTCCTGATATTATTTATATTTTTAAGGATTAAAGTCAGATAATTACATGTGAAAAATAGTGTAAAGGACACTCACAGCTTCCAAATATCATGTCTGAAATCAAAAAGCTAACTTGCATTGAACAAAGCCAGTAGACTATTTCTCAGCAGTGTTCCCCTACAGCCAAAATTCAGGACAATTGTGTATATAAAAAATACATGTGCAAGCAATGTTACTTTCAGAGCGACAGCTGGATGGGGGAAACTGGTCAAAGGCTGATCCACAGCATATGGCCTCACAGGTTTCTTGATTCCCCCACACGTAACATTCTTGGCAAGGTCAAGGGCAGGCCAGACAGGGATTCATTAAACTTTTGCAGGTGATGTGCGTTAGATGTGTTCTGCAAGTCAGCATCCTATACATGCAGACCTAGGCTCCAGCCCTTTTGTTTAAAGGACAAAGATTTTTCTTTCTTTTTCTTTTTTTTTTTAAGTAGGGAACATGAAATCTACATGGATGGCACTGATATGTTGACAATACAAATCGTCAACCCAATAGAATTTCACTGTTCAGTCTTAAGTTGCAATTTTTGGAAAAGGATGTTGTAATTAATACTATTGGTATTTCTTAGTCTAATGTTTGCCCTTACACACTTTAAGGAGTGTAGCTAAATAGCAAGGATAATATTCGAATCTGTTATTTGTCATTTAGATGGAGTGTAGTGTTATATAACACTTTGTCTTCAGCCAGAAAATACTGAGTCTCTGTTCCCCCAGGAAGCTTATCAACATCTAAACACATTTGTCTTTTTGATCAAGCTAAATGGCAATCCAGCTCCAAAATTTTCTTTACAGATAAGGTTAATATTAGCTAAAGGATCAAGAGAAAATCTTGATGTCCTAGAAAATACAGAATAGTCTCTTAGAGGAGTATAAGGTAATTTTTCATCCTTTTTATTCCCTCTTTACTCGTCTTTTATAGGTAGTTTCTGGAAAATTGGAAATAAGAGTTTCATTCTGCATCAAGTTTATCATTTTAGTCTTTGTAATAAGATATCCTCTTTTCGTTCTTTTCTAACCTACTAACTACGGATAATCTTTTAAGACTGAGATGTGCTATATGTATCTCTTTTCTTTGATGATTTAAGTTATGGCCCCAAATCCCCATGATTTTCAAATCAACATTTCCAACTAGATTTCCCACCAGGACTTTCCAGGACATAACCTTAATTTGCAATAAAATATCATCTCTCAGATGTCTCAGAGTCATCTGAACCAGAACTTTTTCAAAGTCAAACTCATTTTGGTTCGTTACTACCTCCACCCACCTCACTCTGTCCATTCCTGTTTCCACATCCCAAACATAGATAATGCTTTCTTTCTTGGTTCAGACACTTGGAGTTATATTATATGGAAAAGGTTTTTTTGTTTGTTTGTTTGTTTTTGTTTTCTTCCAGACTGGCTAATGCTGTCCCTTCTTAAGAATTTTACCTTCTGTGGTTGTTACCATTGTTGAAATGATCATTTATTAAAATATAACCTAGAGTCATTCCAAATTCTCTGGTGGCTCAGACGGTAAAGAGTCTGCCTACAGTCACTATATCCCAAATTATTTTCCACTGTCTACCCACGATGTACCTTGTTCAGAGATACTGTCCAAGTCCTACAGAGTGCAATGTCTACGGTGGCCCTTCCAAAGTTTTCTTTGTTCTTCCCTGCTTTTCCAAATCTGGCTATCCTATTTCATTCTCACAGCTCCCTTTTATTATAGTAACTTCCAATAGTAAATATAAACGTCTTATTTATTGCAACTTTTCTAAAAGCCCTGCTGCTGCTGCTGCTAAGTTGCTTCAGTCGTGTCTGACTCTGTGTGACCCCATAGATGGCAGCCCACCAGGCTCCCCTATCCCTGGGATTCTCCAGGCAAGAACACTGCAGTGGGTTGCCATTTTCTTCTCCAATACATGAAAGTGAAAAGTGAAAGTGAATTTGCTCAGTTGTGTCTGACTCTTAGCGACCCCATGGACTGCAGCCTACCAGGCTCCTCCGTCCATGGAATTTTCCAGGCAAGAGTAGTGGAGTGGGGTGCCATTGCCTTCTCCTCTAAAAGCCCTAGGCTTTTGCACTAGTAAGTCCCATAGTTGGCCCAGCCCAAATCACTGACCCTATCAATCAAATATTTCATCTCTTTCAGCACGGCTAAAGTGATCCTTCCACCCTATTGTATTAATTTTGCTTTTTAAAAAACACTGTACCCATTCATTATTTTAACATCAGATGTCCTTACGTGAACATCTGTGAATTTAGGAACTTAGTTTGCATCATTTACATTGATATATAATTCAACAAAAATCATAGCCCTGCTATTTTGGACATCTGGTACAGCTCTCTTCTTTACTCTCAGCTCCTTTGGCAATGAGACTTTTATTCTTTGCTTGACTCTCCTCTGTCACAACAGTTTTGCTCTCAACCCCTGCCCAACGTCTTATCCAGGGCCTGGATAGTAACTGGAGAAATTTACACATTTTACATAAAATAGATCCTCAAAGCCTGGGTATGATACCAAAGTACCCATATTCTATAGTTCCATAAATAGTTGAAGAAAAACATCGTTTTGGATACCTACATATTTTCATCCTATGATCATATTAAAATTTAAAGCTAATGTATTGACATGTTATGATTTTATGAACATAGCAAAAGCAAAAGATATATTTTTTCTTTCAACTGCCAGTTTTTTTTAATATACATAATTTATACCTATTTTACCTTTCAACCTATCCCTAAGT
>SJYQ01007700.1:2313049-2354223 GCA_006410935.1 Redunca redunca
AACTGGCACAATTATTTCTTTCTTTAAGTGTTCTCGGTCTAATTAGAAGATTTGAATCCTTTTCTCTAATTTATGCATTACAGATTGAAGCTGGTTTTTCATAATCCAAGATGAAAGTTATTAGCTCTCTTTTGAAAACTTTTGGCAATCATATTACCTTTCTTTTGAAAATTAAGGGTATATTAAAATATACTCCTGAAATAAATATTCTTGTTTAATAAGAGGACAGACTTGTTTATTTTTTTCTCTATATTTTCAGAAACAACACTTCTTGGACTCCCAAGTAATAAGAACAGGTGAGGGAAATTAACCAATTCATCAGAATAACTTCATAATTTTTAAAATGTATAAGATTTAGACAAAGTACTTCCTGTGGAAGATTGGTATAAATTGTTAGAGTTTATTACCAATACCACACAATGCTGTCATAGACCAAGGAATTTTGCTCTATTATCCAAAATTAGTCACGTGCACTTTATCTCCTATGCCAGGATGTTCAATTAAAAGTAACTCTGGAGGGAGTAGAGGGGAGATCTTTAAATAATAATCATCTGGAGAAAGGGAAATGAAAGCATTCACAGTCTTTCACCTAACAGGCCCTGAGTGACAAAATCTAGCTCATATTGTGATAATGTTCCAAACAAATCAAGACTTCTGATTAAATAACTTGAACCTTTGGCTCCTAAAATTCTAAGGACTATCAGTTGAAGCATTGTGGCATAGTTTTCTTAGACTCATTGGAGCTATAATTAACCATTGGAGAGAAACAAAAAAATTTAAAATCCATTATGATTAATTTTCACAGGATGTCTTGGAAACCTTACAGGAGGCATTAGGAGTCTGCCTATTTATAATTAACAGATCGCAAACACTAATGCATTTTCCCAACAGGGACTATTTAAATGGAATGCTTTGTTGATGTGGGACTTAAATACCTAGGCTTGAGTCCGGGAAAGCTGTGTTTTACAGAGATTTTAGGACAATGCACTATGTCCTCCTCCTGATGAGATGTTCTTGTCATTGCTCCTGTTTGAAGTGATCATAAGGGAAAATCCCCTTGGCTTCCTTGGCTAAGGCAGCATGTTTATTGTGGCAACTTGAACTATATGCAACCAGTGCAGACACAGCAGTTGTTATGTTAAGTGTTGGAATCTCCTATCCAAAGTGTTTACATTTGGAATTTTGTGATCACCTCATTCAATTAACTCAAATGTTAATGTTATATATGTATATGTGTATGAATACTTAGTTGTATATATATATATATATACACACATATACATATATACATATTTAATTTTTATTGAAGCATAGTCTATTTAAAATGTTGTGTTAGTTTCAGGTGTACATCAAAATGAATCAGTAATACATATACACATATATACACATATATATGTGTGTGTATATATATATACACATATATATACACACACATATATATATATACATTTTTTTACAATTATTTTCCCTTATAGGTCCTTACAGAGTAGGTCATTACAAAGTACTGGGTAGAATTTCCTGTACTATGGCCTCCTGGGTGGCACTAGTGGTAAAGAATCCACCTGCCAATGCAGGAGATGTGACAGACACAGGTTTGATCCCTGGATCGGGAAGATCCCCTGGAGGAGGGTACAGTATACAGTAGGTACTTGTTGGTTATCTATTTTCTATATAGTAGCGTGTATTTGTCAATATCAGTATCCCAATTATTCCCTCCCCCACCCCCTTGTAACCTTAAGTTTGTTTTCTATATTTGTAATTCTATTTCTGTTTTATAGATAAGGTCATTTGTACCCTGTTTTTGGATTCCACATATAAGTGATATCATATGATATTTATCTTTATCTGGCTTACTTCACTCAATATGACAATCTCTGGGCCCACCTATGTTGCTGCAAATGACACTGTTTTCTTTTTATGGCTGAGATGGCATCACTGACTCGATGGACGTGAGTCTGAGTGAGCTCTGGGAGTTGGTGATACAGGGAGGCCTGGTGTGCTGCGACTCATGGGGTCGCAAAGAGTCGGACACGACTGAGCGACTGAACTGAACTGAATATTCCATCGTATATTTGTACCACATCTTCTTTGTTCATTCCTCTGTTTTTGTCTATTGTGACTAATGCTGAAGTGAATATTGGGGATCACGTGTCTTTTTGCATTATGGTGTTCTCTGGGTATATGCCCCTGAGTGAGATGGCTGGATCATATGCTAGCTCTATTTTTAGTTTTTTTAAGGAACCTCTAAAATTCTTAGAGGAAAATATAGGCTGAACACTCTTTGACATAAATTGCAGCAAATCATTTTTGACTCACCTCCTACAGTCACGAAGATAAAACAAAAATGAACAAATGGGACCTATTTAAACTTAAAAACTTTTATACAACGAAGGAAACCATAAAGAAAATGAAAAACAACCTTCAGAATGGGAGAAAATATTTGCTACTGTCATATATTCATCAGATGCCTCTAGTTTCCAGACCAATTCCAGAATATTCTTTCCATGTAAAAATCTAGGATTATCACTCCACATACACTATGGACTTCTTCAAGGACAGCCACTCATTTTTTTTAATCATGTGGTAAAAGCCATTGTAATCTAGCCATATCTTACACATGAGATCTCAATCCATTATATTTTCTAATGTTCCAATCTTATAAGAAAGTTTTCAGGACCTCACCATATGCTTTCAAGTCCTCCTGTCCTTGCTGTTTTCAATCTGAAAAGTTAATACTTAATATTTGAAACCTTTAAAACTTGAAGCACATATGTAACTCTTATTTGAATCTCTTTTGGTCCTATTTGGTTCTATTGCCTCTTCATGGTTAAATAGTATATCCCATTTTAGTGCTAATATAACATTTTGTGTGTGCATCTATTGTCATGCCTATTAGTTTATGCTCCAACCCTTGAAGGAATTGGATTGTGTATCCCCAAAACCTAGGAATGTTGCATATTCTTTATCACCTTGGAGGATATCTGACTCTGTAAGTGATCACTGAAAAGACTTGTTAGTGTACTGATTAGCATACCTGTTTATATCATCTTGCACAAAGCAATTGTGTTTTCTATGCTAATATTTAACATGGTCTCAACAAAGGATGTAGTTTTTATGAGCTGAAACTTAAGTTGATAAGTGGCAGCTGAATTCCATAAGTAGATCTAAAGTATAGAGCAGTAAACTTATTTTAGAAATCTCATTGAGTATACCAATTAAAAAAAGAGAGGGAGACATGAAGGACATGTTGGAGAAGTTGTTATTGAAATATGACCTTGCATTTTTATTGTACTAAACCTGGAATGCATGTAAATTAGGAGAGGGGGAAGCTGAAAGTACTTGAGATATTGGTGTGTAATGGACCATGGATATTTTGGATGGAACAAACTAGATATCAGTGATGAGAGACTAAACTAATTGACAGATCATATCTTACCTGAAATAAACATTGTAGTTGTAACAACAGAATTTTAGCTTTTTTTTAAGTTCCCTTCCTAGCCTGAATTATGTATAGCTATAGATATTAAATAATGAAAGAATGGTCTAAAATTCCAAACTTCATTCCTTTCCTTTTCTTAATCATGAACCTCCTAACCCATGAACCTATGATTTGTTTTGTGTCATTACTTAAACAGGTATCTTTTTCTAAAAAAAAATAATATATATATATTTTTTTATTGAAGTATAATTGACTTATAATGTTGTATTAATTTTTATGATACCCTAAATAAGTATCTTATATTTGTTGTTGCTATCGCTGTTTAGTCACTATGTCATATCAGGCTCTTTGTGACCCGCCAGGCTCCTCTGTCCATGGAATTTCCCAGGCAAGAATATTGGAATGGGAAATACACTTCCTTCTCCGGGGGATCTTCCCAACCAAGGGGTCAAACCTGCATCTTCTGCATTATAGGCTGATTCTTTACTGCTGACCCACCAGGGAAGCTCATGGGAAATTTGAAATGAGAAACATTATAAGTCCATAAGCTATTTTGATAAAAATGCTAGAGAAGCTCTGATTGAAGGCAGATGAAATGAGCCTTCCATCTCATGGAATAAAATCAGGGGCAAAAAATGATGGGAAAATGTATATCTATGCTCATTAATTCCATTCTTAACAGCAGCAAGGATATTACTTAAGTCTGCAGTCCCCAGCGTTTTTGGCACCAGCGACCGGTTTTATAGAAGACAATTTGTCCATGGATGGGGTGGAAGGATGCTTCAGGTGGTAATGTGAGTGATGGGGAGTAGCAGATGAACCTTTTCCTGCCAGCCTGCCACTTACCTCGCTAGGTGGCCAGGTTCCTAACAACCCTAGGGGCTGGGAACCCCTCACTGAGGTTAACCTCTAATATGTATGGCACCCTGGGTAGCTTTGCTCACATTTGATTGTCATGATACTTTTATAGCATTATAGTATTGAGAACTTAAACACTTAGAGCAAGTACTGAGGTCTCATTTTATCTTCAGACATAGGCAACACTGCAGATCTTAGAGCATCACCATCCAATGACCTACTAAGCCAGAAGTGCAAGGAACTCTATAAGAAAAGAAGAGAAAGCAATGTTAATTTGCTTAAAGTTGAGTACATAGCTAGCTGCTTTGAATATATTTAGAGGGAAAGTAGGGCATCACACATGTTAAGAGTTGTTCATGAGGAAGCAATCTTGAATAAACTGTGGACTTTGTGATGAAATCTAAATTCTTTCATATTGTGTTTGTGTGAATTTTTGCAAGTTATAACACTTCTAGTAAATTTTCTCATTTATAAAATGTAAACAGGGTTACTTGTCTCATTGTTTGTAAGGAATGAATAAGATAACACATCCAAAGCATGATAATATATCATGTTTTGCATGATACAAGATAATTTAAAAATGTACCAGTCCCTTTCCTTCAACAGGAAGAGCACTGTGTACTGGGCTGGCTGCTGTAATGTGCCATTTCCCCCACACTCCACTCATCCCTTCTTTTAAATCTCAGATGTAAAGAAATTATAATGAAGTCATTTGGGAAAAAAAAAATAAACCTGGTTTGGATTTCAAGTTCAACTCATTTTAATCCCTGTGGAAGGGGATTCTTATTTTTGTTTTGTTTTGTAAGTAAAAGTTTAAATTATATGCCTCTAATGAAATTTTTGTAAATTCCCAAACTGAATTCTGGATCAAGGTGGCAGATTGAGTATATCCTCTTATATCCCTTCCATTTACACTGACAAGCCAGAATGGCAGTAAAGGAGGAGTTAATACACAACAGTGATCAGTATCAGAGAGTGTACCTTTAACAGTTTGGGCATTTTGAGTAATTCTGTAAATAGACAAGAAGATGAGATCACACTGATGGGTAAGCCAGAACAGAGAAAACTGCCCTGCAATGAAGAAGGTTTCAGTTTAGGTAAGAACATTTCTTTCCCATTCAATTGCAGAGAGTTGTCTAGCTTGATATCAGCAAGTACGAAGGACAAAAGTGGACAGTGGGATATCCATCTGGGTAATTAACAAAGAGACTGCAAACTCAATAGCAAGAGTAGTCAGAGATCTTTCTCACTCTGTTTATCCCTCTTTTTCTCCTCTTGCCCCTTTCAACAACTGACAGCAATTTTGGGCAAAAGATTTTGCCATTCAGGGAAAATGTTTTTTAATTCTTTAGAATATTAAGAAATATGGAAGGGTAGGGCTTTGTTTCTTAGTATCCATGCTGGCACCCAAGACTAAGGTATGGAGAGAAGACTCTTCAACACCAAGTCAAAGCCTCTTTTTTTGATATGTAGGAAAGAGCCTCCTATTTTCTGCATACTTTCCTGCCAGCAATGACAATACAAAGTGTCTCTATAAGAGAACAAATAGGGCCATCCCAATTCAAGGAAGAACCGAGGAACCTTGACTCAGGGTTACATTTCCATTATGCGTGCTCCAGTTTTGACTTAAAACTGTTTGCTGATTACAGATTTTTTTTTTTTTAAGGTAGAGAAGAAAAGTAATTCCACATGATTTCTTGCCGATCCTTGCTACCTACACAAATGCTACCAGGTCACACACATTTATTCCACTTTCACAAAGGTTTTAGTCAGTACTTCTATTCAGGGCAGAAGGTTACTGGGGTCAGTATTAGCTTTTGCTACTAAGGTGCAATCAGAAAACCTCAGAGGCATGAACTATACATTTGTACCTCATTTATATATCTGCTTCTTGGCTGGAAAGTGTCTGATTCAGATTTCGGGTCTATAAGCATCAGGCGTGATGGCTCTGAACCTCAAATCTCTTTATCAAGAACACAGACTGTGGCTACTTGAAGTATTTTGTCCTCATGATGGTGGCAGAAGCAAAGAGGGCAAGCCCAATTGTACATACAGGTTTTAAACATATGCTTAAGTCTTTTCCAATAGCATCCCGTTGGCTAAAGCAATCACAAAGCCAAATGCAAAGTCAACAATCATAAAGTTTATTTAGCACATTGTGAGGTTATGACACAGCTGTGAATGTATAAAACGATTCCAAAGACATGAATATTTGAGACTGATAATTCAGTTTGTCATGGAGAGAGAGACCAAAACTCACAATTAAAGCCATACCAACTTCTAGAACCAATCAGTTTGGTCCCTTATCCTTCATGCAAGTTTATATCCAGAAATCAATGAACATTTTACAAAAACTAATATGAAAGAAGAAAGGACAATAGCTTCCTTGTATAATTTGGAAGAGAGTCACTGGGTTTTGTAAGAATGAAAAAAATAACAGTTTTTATTACAGTAGAAGTTTCTTAACTTACATTTTCCTCGCCAGTATCCACTGCTCATCTACTCTACACAGGGAAGTGAATGATAGGCTGACAATGCCTGATGAAGAGATTTTCATATGATTGAGGTGAAATTTGTATTTTCCTAGAGGTACCAGTCAATTTTGGATAGAACCTGATAAATCATTTGGGATTAGACAACAAATATCTCAATAAATTTGAAGCTCTTTTCCCAGGAAGTGCTGAAATTTTATTGTTCTGAGTCATTTGAGAAGACATCACTTTCCTCCGTCCCACCAGAGGTTAGTGGATATAATCTTGGAGCTTACAGTGAAGATTGTTTGCAGGTATCTGTGTCCAGTGTACAAATCAATTTTTTTTTTCTCCCTAATTGTATAGTGACAAGAAAATCAGGTGGTGGTAAAGTATCCTCATGCCCATTCAGGAGATATAAGTGGCTGGGTTTTGATCCCTGTGTTGAGAAAATCCCTTGGAGGAAGAAATGGCAACCCATTCCAGTATTCTTGCCTGGAAAATCCCATTGACAGAGGAGCCTGGCAGGCTACAGTCCACAGGGTCACAAAGAGTCAGACTTGACTGAGAACCCATGTACTACTACTACTCTTAAGAAAACACTTTAAATTGTGTATTATGAAAAAGAGGACATGGCGATTAGGGATTATTTCTTTCATAGCCTGTACCAAGAGATACTACTTCAGAGATAGCCATAATATCTCTTATAATACCTTTTAGTGATATCACTTCTCTTAAGGTAAAAGAGAACTATTAAATAATGTATTAAATAAATTAACTGCCAATTTATGATACTGGAAGCTAGTAAAAAGATCTTGCAAACTATGAGACTAAAAATTTAAAAGTTGAAGGACATGCTGTAACTACAGGAACATGAGGAAGTTGAAATTCACACCTAGTTTTTGTTATTACTCATAAATCTTGCTTGACATTAGCAGAGTTCTTCAGCCTCTGAATCATAGGCTTGTATTCATTCCTGGGCACCATCTCTTATCTTATCCAGACAGAAATGTGTTAATTAGCATAACAGCATAGATTGTATAGCTGTGAGATAATTATAAAATTGTAGCTGATGTCATTAAATTCTAAGTCTACAAATATATTATCATGGTAATTAATGGGCAGACCCTTATCATTTCGAAACTTGGCAGGTATTTTTAAAATGTTCTTTTCCCTGCAAGCTGAAGGTAACCCTCATTTTTTTCATCTCATTCAACTTGTCTTCCTCCCCTTTTCTTTCCTTTTTTCCTTCTTCCCTTACTTCTTCTGTCTTTCCATCTCTGTTTCTTCTTTTTAAATTTATTGGCTCAAAAACACTTACTAAACCTTAAAAAAATACACTGTTCTATGTCCTTTTTATCTTAAACATCAGTGATGTATTAGGCACTGCCCAAGGGTCCTTAGTTATGGAATGTTCACTATAGCTGTCGTATGAAACAGATTGCAGCATGCACAGTTATAGACCAAATATTTCAAATTAATTCACTTTTCACTTTATTTAAAATCAACACACATATAATGAAAATAAGCCACAAGTAACCAAAATGAGAACAAGGAAGAGACAGAATGGGAGTGATTGTGAGATATCAATGAATCTCACTTAAAATGGTGCTCAAAAATGTTACTAATATCAGTGGGTTAATTATGGCAGAAAAAAAATTAAGTCATTTGGTCACTACCTCATATTGAATATGTTGTTTCTGCTTTCCCATGCTCTTTCCCGATTGAGTATCACATTTGAGGAACACAGCTATCTGATGAGAGAGGTAGGGCAGAATTTTATTAGAGAAGGCACCCGTTTCCTTGGTCCCTTCTGGTTTATAAGAGGGTTCAACTCTTCAACTTTCTCTAGGGTTCAGTTCAGTTCAGTCGCTCAGTCATGTCCGACTCTCTGTGACCCCATGAACTGCAGCACGCTAGGCCTCCCTGTCCATCACCAATTCCCTGAGTCCACTCAAACCCATGTCCATTGAGTCAGTGATGCCATCCAACCATCTCATCCTCTGTCATCCCCTTCTCCTCCTGCCCCCAATCTTTCTCGGTATCAGAATTTTTTCCAGTGAGTCAACTCTTCACATCAGGTGGCCAAAGATTTGAAGTTTCAGCTTCAACATCAGTCCTTCCAATGAACACCCAGGACTGATCTCCTTTAAGATGGACTGGTTGGATCTCCTTTCTGTCTGTCCTAGGGACTCTCAAGAGTCTTCTCCAATAACACAGTTCAAAAGCATCAATTCTTTGTGCTCAGCTTTCTTTATAGTCCAACTCTCACATCCATACATGACCACTGGAAAAACCATAGCCTTGACTAGACGGACCTTTGTTGGCAAAGTAATGTCTCTGCTTTTCCAATATGCTGTCTAGGTTGGTCATAACTTTCCTTCCAAGGATTAAACTTCTTTTAATTTCATGGCTGCAATCACCATCTGCAGTGATTTTGGAGCCCAGAAAAATAAAAGTCAGCCACTGTTTCCACTGTTACCCCATCTATTTGCCATGAAGTGATGGGACCAGATGCCATGATCTTCGTTTTCTGAATGTTGAGCTTTAAGCCAACATTTTCACTCTCCTCTTTCACTTTCATCAAGAGGCCCTTGATGAAAGAAAGTTCTTCTTCACTTTCTGCCATAAGGGTGGTGTCATCTGCATATCTGAGGTTACTGATATTTCTCCCAGAAATCTTGATTCCAGCTTGTGCTTCCTCCAGCCCCGCGTTTCTCATAATGTACTTTGCATAGAAGTTAAATAAACAGCCTTGATGTACTCCTTTTCCTATTGGGAAACAGTCTGTTGTTCCAAGGCCAGTTCTAACTGTTGCTTCCAGACTTGCATACAGGTTTCTCAAGAGGCAGATCATGTGGTCTGGTATTCCCATCTCTTTCAAAATTTTCTACAGTTTATTGTGATCCACACAGTCAAAGGCTTGGTATAGTCAATAAAGCAGAAATAGTTGTTTTTCTGGAACTCTCTTGCTTTTTTGATGATCCAGTGGATGTTGGCAATTTGATCTCTGCTTCCTCTGCCTTTTCTGAAACCAGCTTGAACATCTGAAAGTTCACAGTTCATGTATTGCTGAAGCCTGGCTTGGAGCATTTTGAGCATTACTTTAGTAGCGTGTGAGATGAGTGCAATTGTGCGGTAGTTTGAGCATTCTTTGGTGTTGCCTTTCTTTGGGAGTGCAATGAAAACTGACCTTTTCCAGTCCTGTGGCCACTGTTGAGTTTTCCAAATTTGCTGGCATATTGAATGCAGCACTTTCACAACAGCATCTTTCAGGGATTGAAATAGCTCAACTGGAATTCCATCACCTCCACTAGCTTTGTTCATAGTGATGCTTCCTAAGGCCCTCTTGACTTAACATTCCAGGATGTATGGCTCTAGGTGAGTGATCACACCATCATGATTATCTGGGTCATAAAGCTCTTTTTTTGTACAGTTCTTCTGTGTATTCTTGCCGCCTCTTCTTAATATCTTCTTCTGTTATGTCCATACCATTTCTGTCCTGAGCCCATCTTTGCATGAAATGTAAACCCATAGAATGAAATAGTAAGTGAACATAATGGATCAGATTTGACTTTTGAAATAGATATGTTTAGGTTTATCTTTACCTGCTTGCATAGATGCATGCTAAGTTGCTTCAGTCATATCCGACTCTTTGCAGCCCCGTGGATTTTAGCCCACCAGGCTTCTCCGTCCGTGGAATTTTCCCAGTACGAATACTGGAGTGGGTTGCCATTTCCTCCTCCAGGGGATCTACCCAACCCAGGCATCAAAACTGCATCTCTTACATCTGCATTTGCAGGCAGGTTCTTTACCACTAGTGTTACCTGGGAAGCCCCTCCTTACCTGCTTAGAATCTTGATAAAATTTTCTTCTTTGAACAAAAAGAAAACTCAGAATGAAGACTCTGACAAAATATGTTAATCAGTTTTCTAAAACAGCAATATCTGTCCAATGCATGTTGCACCAGAAACTTGTTTGTAAGCCACTGCTTTAAAGAACATGGCTTTATCTCACTTTACAAAATAATTCTGGAACTCTAGTTCCAGAGTTACCTTCAGAATTCATTTACAAGACACATGACAACATATCTTATTACCCTAAAATTGAATGATGAATTAACCCAGCTTGAATATTTACCTGACTCATTAAAAAAGACCCTGATGCTGGGAAAGACTGAAGGTGGGAGGAGAAGGGACGACAGAGGATGGTACTGTTGGAGGGCATCACCTACTTGAATGACATGAGTTTGAACAAGCTCCGGGAGTTGGTGATGGACAGGGGAGCCTTGCATGCAGCAGTCCATGGGGTCACAAAGAGTCAGGTATGACTGAGCTACTGAAGTGAACATTTACCTTCCTTATTCATTAATCTTAAGTTGTTTCTGTCAATCTTCAAACACAAATGTTCCCCTAATATAATAATAATCACATCAAATACCATATACCCTTTGCGATCAAGTCCCCAAATGTTATAACCAAAATTAGAATTTCTGGAGAAAAAATTAATTTGTATAATTAATTATATTAAGAAGGAAAAACAAGGCAGTCCCCTCTTAGCTAAGTAATCTCTTGTAAGATTATTAAACAACTTGGAAGCTCACACTTTTGTATGAGTCAGAAGGGTCATCATTTCAAATCATAAGCAGAGATTTGGTTAATCACTAACATTTAAAATTTCTCTTATTGATGTTGATCTTTGCTTAAATGGCACCACAATTTAAACAACTGGACAAAATGCTATTAGAGGCTCTATCAAAGTTGTAAGTCTATACAGAAGTTGTGAGGGTCATTTGAGTTATATTAGTATCTAAAAATAATTCCTGGTGGAAGCAAACGTGTGGTCAGACTCACATAGATGGATATGTGTATGTGTTGGGGGAAGGGTATGTATGTATATATATGAATGCTTCACTGTAATTGACAATACCAAAATCCTATTATTTTGAGTTGTAGCTAATGAATAGGAATAATATCCCTCAGGTTTATAAAATATGCACACATTCTACTAATAGTCTTTTGCACAGAGAACACAAGTAGCAAAGGCTACTTGTAAACTGACATTACCAATGTAATTGTTCGCCCAAAACTCAGGCTTCTTGAACTGATTCTTGTGCTAATTACTAATTGTAGTAAGACACCCTAGAGAAAGGCAGAAAGTGTTGAGATTGAAGTTGGTAAATTAGATTCATCTGAGTATTTTAGTTTTGTCAAAGTCATTTTTCCACTACTAATAAAGATTCTATGATTAAAATTAAAATGTTGTAGTTTGATGGGTTGAGATATGGGCCAGAGAAGAGAAAGAGGTAATGTTCCATTCATTCTCATCTATCTTCAGATGACAGCAAGCAGCACATAGCTTAAAGCAGAAGTCAGAATAAATGTGACAAATGCTTTCAAACATTGGCGGGTTCGATAGTCATTGTTTCCAGTGACACAGTCTTAAACCACGAGGCCTGCAAAATGTTACTGTGGTGTGGTCAGAGGTGCCTGCAAGTAAGTATGCCAAAAGCATCATTAAGGAAAATGAAAGTTGTTATTAATGAAACAAATTGGGAAGCTGACAGTGAGAAAAGAGGGTTGGGAGGGCACTGTTTGGAAGCAAAATCAGTAACCACCATTTTAAAGGATAAAAAATTGTTAGGCATGCAGGTTTGGCTGAATTAAATGAAAGGAAATAATTGTAAATCAATAATGCAATAAAGAAGGCAGAAAGCGAATGGTTCTTTTGTTTCAAATTGTAAATGGCACTTTTGTGTTCCACTGTAAACCTCAAGTGATGGCTCTGTTAATTATGGCATAGAAAGCCTGCCATTTCACTTTTCTGCCTATAACAATGTCTACTTTACTAAACTTTGATTTTGTTTATTTGGATGCATTAAGGTGTGAACTAAGAGTTACAGCTTTTTTGACATGAGGAGACATAGTTTCTCAAGAAAAGATTTTTGCCTTTGATAATTAGGGTCCGGTTAAAATATTTTGCTGTATTGAAAAGTCAGATCCATTAGGCGTGAATATTTTGTGTTTCTAGGTATAGAGCATATGATGCCAAATCAGAAAATGTATCTTTATGTTAAAGTTGGAATA
Source organism: Redunca redunca (assembly GCA_006410935.1). Taxonomy (NCBI): domain Eukaryota; kingdom Metazoa; phylum Chordata; class Mammalia; order Artiodactyla; family Bovidae; genus Redunca; species Redunca redunca. Next base: position 2,325,904 of record SJYQ01007700.1, read on the forward strand.
AAATTACCAAATAAAATCACCTTTTATTTGGAAAGCTTTCTAAATCTTCTGATAAAGGACTTGAAGCCATCACGAAACTAATTAAACGGAGTGTCATGCTTTAGTGGGCTATCCTAAAGTGAAGCCTTAAGATGCTTCTTGAACATGCCATAATGAGTTGATTGTCAACTGGTAATTGGTTGCTCATATTTTATATATATTTTGACTATACAATATTTTCTATATGATAATATTTTTATATGTATGTATTTTTCATTTTACAATGTCTGCATCTTTTGTTGTTTCTCATTTACCTCATCCCTTCTCTGCAAGTCTCTCTACCCCTTCACCTCCATGAAATTTTACTAGAAATCTCTATATTCTACAGCTGTAGGTTGCAGGGGTGAGGGGTAGATAAGTTGTTTCTCTAGTTTTGAAAATTGATAACTGTAGAGAAACTTTACCCAGATTGAAGTTTCTGATTTGGATGATGAGATGCTGGACTCTAAACAAATGCTGTGATGGATGAGACATGTGGTTCCTCTTGGTAGGAGGTGACTGTATTCTGTGGTGGTGGGGGAGGACACGTGGGATCATGTGAACCATTGGGAGCTAGAATGTGGACAGTAACCAGCAGATTCTAAGATGATCCAAGGATCCCTGCTTCCTGGCGTTCACATTCTGCAGCATCTCCTTCCCTAGAGAGCAACCTGGGTGTGTGACTTGTTTTAGAATATTTGTTGTTGCTGTTGTTCAGTAACTCAGTCATGTCCGACTCTTTGCGATCCAGCCCCATAAATGGCAGCACACCAGGCTTACCTGTCCTTCACTATCTCCTGGAGTTTGTTCAAATTAATGTCTGTTAAGTTGGTGATGCTATCTTACCATCTCATCCTCTGCCACCCTCTTCTCATTTTGCCTTCAATCTTCCCCAGCATCAGAGTATTCTCCAATGAGTCAGCTCTTCACATCAGGTGGCCAAAGTATTGGAGCTTCAGCTTTAGCATCAGTCCTTCCAATGAATATTCAGGCTAGATTTCCTTTAGGACTGACTGGTTTAACCTCCTTGCTGTCCAAGGGACTCTCAAGAGTCTTCTTCAGCACCACAGTTCAAAAGCATCAGTTGTTTGGTGCTCAGCCTTCTTTATGGGTCCAACATGAACATCCCTACATGACTACTGAAGAAACCATAGCTTTGACTAGATGGATCTTTTTTGCAAAACTAGACTATGGTAATGGAAACAAGATTTTGCTTCTGTGATTACATGACATAAGATTGTCATGTCCACCTTGCTAGCAGAGTTTCTCCCTTGCTGTCCTTACTGTAGCAAGCAGCCGGGTTGGGGAGGCCATCAGAACATGCAACTGAAGGCAGTCTCTGGTCTGGAACCAACTGGAAACGGAGGACAGCATCCAGCCAATGGTCAGCCAGAAACTGAAATCCTTAGCCTTATAGTTGCACAGAATGTATTTTGCCAACAACCACTTGTGCTTGGAAACAGTTCCTTCCCCAGTCCGTCCTTGAGAATAGACCACAACCTTTGCCTATCCCCTGAATGCAGCCTGATGAGAAATCCGAAGCAGCAGACCCCTACTCCACAGAAACTATGAGCTCAAAAATGTGATTTAAGTTTATTCTTTTTCTTAAAAAAAATAATAATTGGGGGGGATATATTTGCTTTATAATGCTGTGTTAATTTCTACTGAACAGCAAAATGAATCACCCATCTATACATATTGCTCCTCTTTTTTGGATTTCCTTCCCATTTAGGTCACCACAGAGAATTGAGTAGAATTCCCTGAGCTATACAGCAGGTTCTCACCAGTTATCTCTTTTAGGCATGCATGCTAAGTCTCTTCAGTCATGTCCATCTCTGTAAGACCCTGTACATTATAGCCAGTCAGGCTCCTCTGTCCATAAGTAGTATCAAGAGTGTATATATCTCAACCCCAATGTACCATTTCATTCCATCACCTCCCTTCCCTCCCTTCATGGCCATTACATTTGTTCTCTATGTCTGTGTCTCTGTTTCTGTTTTGTAAATTAGATCACCAAATTAGATACCATTTTTCTAGTTTCCACATGTAGAGAACCCTAATGTTCATTGCAGCACTATTTATAATAGCCAGATATGCCCACCAGCAGAGAACCAGATAAAAAAGGTGTGACTTAAGTTTCAAAACAAACAAACAAACAAAAAATTGCTGGCAATCTACATGTTCATTATCCTTCCTCATTCAGGGGGAACAAATGGCTTTAGTCAGCTTTCAATTTGCTAGCTCTCTGATTTTATCAAATGTTCTTTTACTCTAGTACATGTTATAAGAACTCTATATGAGGGTCAATTTCAATGAACAGTCTCTAAATGCTATTTGTTATAATGGTGTTTGGGAATGGGGCTTTGGTGATGATCCTTTTTTATCTATTTTGTAATATTTAAAATAGGTCAGACTGAAGCACTTACCCTTTTGTACGCCATTCATCATTACTGTAGCTTTATTATCTTCCTTGGTATCATCTCCTTTTCATATTAAATAGTTCTGGTTCTCTGAAACTCCTCTGTTAGGAAATTGCTTTACGGTAATCATATCTCTTACCCGTCTCAAGATCTTTTCTATTCTTGCTTTGTCATCTTAGAAATTATATGAGAAAAATGAAACATGGTGTGTAAAATGAGGGCATCCATTTACCATCACACATTTCTGAATTTTCTTCTCATTCCTATGTATTTGGTGCTACAAAGAAGTCTACAGTGCCATAAATGCTTTCAAGACTTTGACATTTCTAGGCTGATAATGGAAAGATGTGATGTATTTGTAGTTACCTAGAGGTAAAAAACAAATTTTATGTAAGCAAGTGCCACATCTCTGGCCAAAGAATACTCAAGATACCTTTTACTTGACAGACATGTATCTTGTGAATTTTTTCAGAGTCAGCATATTAGAACTAGATGGATCCAATCTAAGTCTAATTTAAAGACGAAGAACCTAAGCTATTATGCTAATAAAGATTAATGCCGGAATGCCTACCTCTTAGTCCTACAGCGTTTCCATTGCATCCTATTGATGCCTGTGGTATTGCTATGATAGGCTGGAATAACCATTTTGAATTGTAATGGATTATTTTTCTCACTCAAGTGTTACATAAGCAACTAACAGCATGATCGCTCTAAGGTGACAGGTGAGAGGAAACAATGGAAAGAAAACATAATAGCCTTTCCTTTCTAACTGTGAGCTGGCTACTTCATCACCTTGGCTCTTCTGATTGATGTGCTCCATTTGATCACAGCATTCCATTTGACTGTCCTCTTTTGGGAACATGAAGTTTTGAAAAGAATTGAGTACTAGGGAGGATAATCATTAGGAACACTTTCAATTTACATAGAATTCAGAGGATGAGATGGTTGGATGGCATTACTGACTCAATGGACATGAGCTTCGGTAAACTCCGGGAGCTGGTGATGGACAGGGAGGCCTGGTGTACTGAAGTCCATGGGTCGCAAAGAGTCAGACATGACTGAGTGACTGAACTGCATGTCATACATATATATATATGATCTGATTTGATTTACAGTATAAACTAAAGAGATATAAAAAAATATTTAAAACCAATTCATTTTTAAGAAGCAGAAACAAGGAAACAAGTTTTATGACATTTAGTTACAATATATGTAGCAATGTTAGTAAATAGTGACATATACCTAAAATCATTCACCTTGTCTCCCCTGACTGGATCTTCTGCAACACCATGCCATCTCCCATGGATTTCTCTTGATGTAACTTAAATGTAGCATCATATATATTGCTGCTGCTGCTACTGCTAAGTTGCTTCAGTCATGTCTGACTCTGTGCGACCCCATAGACGGTAGCCCAACAGGCTCCCCTATCCCTGGGATTCTCCAGGCAAGAACACTGGAGTGGGTTGCCATTCCAATTTATATTCTTTTTTTTTTTTTTTTTTCATAAAAAACAAAAATTTACTTCTCATAGCTCTGGAGGCTGGAAATCTAAGATCAGGGTGTCAGCATGGTCAAATTCTAGTGAGGAACCTCTTCCCATATGTAGAAGAACCTTTCCACCACCAACTTCTCACTGTGTCCACATATGTGCCTGAGTGACAGTGAGAGAGCTCTCTGGAGTCCCTTTTATAGTCCTATTCAGGAGGGCTCCACTTTCATGACCTAATCATATCCAAAGGCCCCACATCCTAATGCCATCATTTTGGAAATAAGTTTCAACATAGGCATTTTGATAAGGCACATTCAGCCCATTGCAATGAAAATCACAAAAGATACTTTTGAACAAATTAAGTCATTAATTATACTTTTGATCCAAGTGTCAGAAACACAACTCAAACTTGCTTAAGCAAAATGTGTAAGTACTTCCTGTGGTAAAGCTAATTCTAGACTAGATTAGACTTAGATTCACTCTAGACTAGCTAAAATAGCCAGATCATTAATAGAATCAAACTGAAGTGATAGCAATTACCATACAATATTGAAAAAGATACACTTCATGCTTGGAATTATTCCTAAGTGATTGTTTTTTCAAATCTCACTCATTTGAACCAATGGCTATCTGTAAGTAGCTACTCTATAATGTAGAATTTCATTACATCCACACCTGCATGATTTTCTCCATGTAAATATCCATGATGTATTTACAAGTTCCCTTGCTCCTCCTGAAACCAATATATCTTAACTGTATCACGAAGTTTCAGTGTTTTGGGCTTAATTCTAAGGAAACCTTCCAACCTCAAGATCTGTAACACTATATCATAATTCCATGAAATTTTGTTTATATGTTCAGTCACATAGTTGTGTCCAACTCTTTGTGACCCTATGAACGGCAATATGCCAGGCTTTCCTGTCCTTCACTATCACCAAGAGTTTGCTCAAACTCATAATATCCATTGAGTCGGTGATGCCATCCAACCATCTCATCCTTTTTCACCCCTTCTTCTCATGCCCTCAAACTTTCCCAGCATCATGATCTTTCCCAGTGAGTCAACTCTTCGCCTCAGGTGGCCAAAGTTTTGAAGCTTCAGTTTCAGCACCATTCCTTCCAATGAATATTCAGGGTTGATTTCCTTTAGGATTGAAAGGTTTACTCTCCTTGCTCTCCAAGGGACTCTCAAGAGTCTTTTCCAGAACCACAGTTTGAAAGCATCAATCCTTTGACATTCAACCTTCTTTATGGTCCAACTCTAACATCCATACATGACTGCTGGAAAAACCATAGCTTTAACTATATGGACCTTTGTTGGAAGTGATATCTCTGCTTTTTAATATTTGTCTAGGTTTATCATAGCTTTTCTTTCAAGAAGTGAGGATCTTTTAATTTCATGGCTGCAGTCACCATCCGCAGTGATTTTGGAGTCCCCCCAAAATAGTCTGTAATTTTTTCCATTGTTTCTTCTCTATTTGCCATGAAGTGATAAGACTAGATGCCATGATCTTAGTTTTTTGAATGTTGAATTGCAACCCAGGTTTTTCACTCTCCTCTTTCACCTTCATCAAAAGGCTCTTTAGTTCCCCTTCACTTCCTGCTACTAGGGTGGTATCATCTGTATATCTGAGGTTATTGATATTTCTCCTGGCAATCTTGATTCCAGCTTGTGATTTATCCAGACTGGCATTTCACTTAATGTTGTCTGTGCATAAGTTAAATAAGCAAGGTGACAATATACAACCTTGTCATATTTCTTTCCCAATTTTGAACCAGTCTGTTATTCTATGTGACCAAGAGAAATGCTGTATGTGACCAAGTTAAGTGGAAATATTTGACCTCTCTTGTATTTAGCAGTATACCTTTTAAACACCATGAACTTGAAATTTTTTGAAGACTGGGTCAGACAAAGAGTTGAATAAATATGATAGCAAATTATATTAATACTTTTGTTTAATTAATTTTTCAATAAATTTATTTACTATGCAAGTAATACAAATTACTATGCAAATACAAAATACTATGCAAGTAATACAAATCAAATGTCAAATTCAAGCCTGTTTTATTGGGCAAGTCCAAGACTTACTGCCCATCTTTACAAAGTAACTCTGAATCATTTTATCAACTTAAGATTATTCTGTCTTTATTAGTTCCTGAGTAAAGTGGTAGCAATAATTATTCCAACAAGTTTTCATCTTTATTGACATTTCCTATGTTCCTCAAAAGGTTTTATAATTTCATCATATGGATTGTGTAAATTTATTTTCACTTATATTTCTTACTAGGTACTACTTTGTTTTGGATAGTTTGAATTGGATTTTTTTTCTTTAATTGCTATTTCCCAAATGGTTATTCTTGTACAGTTCACATTTATTTTGCTGGATAAGCTCTATATGTATCATGATTTACATAGCCCATTCTAGGAGCCTCAGAACAGATGGAATGAATTTAAATATAAACAGCACTCGCTGGCTCTCAACCCTTGTAGAGGCACTTGGAAGGAATCCAACACAAGTCAACATCTAAGTACACATAATGTACACATACACATTATTGAATAATGTATATATATATATATTTTTGAAGAAACAGTTTTTTAGCTGGCCATACTTTTGCAAGTCTCTTTCCTTATTTTTGATCGAAGCCTTTTGCCCCATTAATATGCAAAAATTTATGAGATTAGGTAATGATTATTTAGAACTTACATCTCCATGGAAACAAGCTCATCATCTCATCTCAGAAATTCAAGGTTTAGTTAGGAGATCAGTAGTGACCCTCAAAAGAGGTTAGTGTAGAAGATCCAACAATGAGAAGTGGTAAGGGGGAAAAAAGGAACAACAAAAAAAGAGGCTAGACCATATTAAAACATCTGTATTTTAGGCTACAGTTTTGTAACAAGTAGCCAGGCTACATATCTACCTCTAATATCTTTCTGTTTGGCAAAGATTGATGAGTTCTGAATTATATATTTAATTTAAACAAATAGTTCATTTTTTAAAAAATACGTTTGACTTGTTTTCACTCATGTTGGTATCTACTATGGCAGAGGAGCAGACTAGAGTGGGATCAGTCAAATCTGAATTCTTCAAACTGACAATATTCTTATAATCCACATTTGTGCTGGCGAGTTTAAAATAAATTGTATTTTCCTTTCTCATTATATGCAATCACAAGATCACACTCTTGATTCCTCAAAGACATATTTAGTTGTTTTTATACTTTTGATATTTTAATCTTTGTTAGATCCAGTACATGGAGCAGAATACATCTTTATATACATTTATACACTGTCAGGTTCCTCTTCATCTTTAGTTTTTTTCTTTTTAAAAAATTTTTTAAAATATAAATTTATTTCTTTTAATCAGAGGCTAATTACTTTACAATATTGTATTGGTTTTGCCATACATTGACATGAATCCACCATGGGTGTACATGTGTTCCCCATCCTGAACGCCCCTCCCAGCTCCCTCCCCATACCATCTCTCAGGGTCATCCTAGTGCACCAGCCCCGAGGAGGATCCAGTATCATGCATTGAACCTGGACTGGTGATTCGTGTCACATATGATAATATACATGTTTCAATGCCATACTCCCAAACTGTTACACCCTCGTGCTCTCCCACAGAGTCCAAAAGACTATTCTATACATCTGTGTCTCTTTTGCTGTCTCGCATACAGGGTTATTGTTACCATCTTTCTAAATTCCATATATATGCGTTATTATACTGTATTGGTGTTTTTCTTTCTGGCTTACTTCACTCTGTATAATAGGCTCCAGTTTCATCCACCTCATTAGAACTGATTCAAATGGATTATTTTTAATAGCTGAGTAATACTCCATTGTGTATACATACTACAACTTTCTTATCCATTCATCTGCTGATGGACATCTAGGATGCGTCCATGTCCTGGCTATTGTAAACAGTGCTGCGATGAACATTGAGGTACACCTGTCTCTTTCAATTCTGGTTTCCTTGGTGTGTATGCCCAGAAGTGGGATTGCTGGGTCATATGGAAGTTCTATTTCCAGTTTTTTAGGGAATCTCCACACTGTTCTCCATAGTGGCTGTACTAGTTTGCATTCCCACCAACAGTGTAAGAGGGTTCCCCTTTCTCCACACCCTCTCCAACATTTATTGCTTGTAAACTTTTGGATAGCAGCCATTCTGACTCGCGTGAAATGATACCTTATTGTGGTTTGATTTGCATTTCTCTGATAATGAGTGATGTTGGGCATCTTTTCATGTGTTTGTTAGTCATCTGTATGTCTTGTTTGGAGAAATGTCGCTGGCCCATATTTTGATTGGGTTGTTTATTTTTCTTAAATTGAGCTGCAGGAGTTGCTTGCATATTTTTGAGATTAATTCTTTGTCAGTTGCTTCATTTGCTATTATTTTCTCCCATTCTGAAGGCTGTCTTTTTACCTTGCTTATGGTTTCCTTTGTTGTGCACAAGCTTTTAATTTTAATTAGGTCCCATTTGTTTATTTTTGCTTTTATTTCCAATATTCTGGGAGGTGGGTCATAAGAGATCCTGCTGTGATTTATGTCAGAGAGTGTTTTGCCTATGTTTTCCTCTAGGAGTTTTATAGTTTCTGGTGGCTCAGATGGTAAAGCATCTGCCTGCAATGCGGGAGACCCAGGTTCAATCCCTGGATTGGGAAGATGCCCTGGAGAAGGCAATGGCAATCCACTCCAGCACTCTTGCCTGGAAAATCCCATGGACAGAGGAGCCTGATAGGCTACCATCCATGGGGTTGCAAAGAGTCGGAAACGACTGAGTGACTTCACTCACATTTAGATCTTTAATCCATTTTGAGTTTATTTTGTGAACGGTGTTAGAAAGTGATCTAGTTTCATTCTTTTACAAGTGGTTTACCAGTTTTCCCAGAACCACTTGTTAAAGAGATTGTCTTTTCTCCATTGTGTATTCTTGCCTCCTTTGTCCAAGATAAGGTGTCCATAGTTGCGTGGATTTATCTCTGGACTTTCTATTTTGTTCCATTGATCTATATTTCTGTCTTTGTGCCAGTACCATACTGTCTTGATGACTGTGGCTGATTCCTCCAGTTCCATTCTTCTTTCTCAAGATTGCTTTGGCTATTCGAGTATTTTTGGATTTCCATACAAACTGTGAAATTATTTGTTCTAGCTCTGTGAAAAATACCGTTGGTAGCTTGATAGGGATTGTATTGATTCTATAGATTGCTTTGGGTAGTATACTCATTCTCACTATATTGATTCTTCCAAGCCATGGATATGATATATTTCTCCATCTATTAGTGTCCTCTTTGATTTCTTTCACCAATGTTTTATAATTTTCTATATATAGGTCTTTTGTTTCTTTAGGTGATATATTCCTAAGTATTTTATTCTTTTCATTGCAATGGTGAATGGAATTTTTTCCTTAATTTCACTTTCTATTTTCTCATTATTAGTGTATAGGAATGCAAGGGATTTCTGTGTGTTGATTTTATATCCTGCAACTTTACTATTTTGATTATCTCTAGTAATTTTCTGGTGGAGTCTTTAGGGTTTTCTATGTAGAGGATCATGTCATCTGCAGTGAAAGTGTTACTTCTTTTCCAATTTGGGGTCCTTTTATTCCTTTTTCTGCTCTGATTGCTGTGGCCAAAACTTCCAAAACTATGTAGAATAGTAGTGGTGAGAGTGGGAACCCTTGTCTTGTTCCTGACTTTAGGGGAAATGCTTTCAATTTTTCACCATTGAGGATAATGTTTGCTGTGGGTTTGTCATATATAGCTTTTAATATGTTGAGGTATGTTCCTCTATTTCTGCTTTCTGGAGGGTTTTTATCATAAATGGGATTTGAATTTTGTCAAAGGCTTTCTCTGCATCTATAGAGATAATCATAAGGATTTTATTTTTCAATTTGTTAATGTGGTGTATTACATTGATTGATTTGTGGATATTGAAGAATCCTTGCATCCCTGGGATAAAGCCCACTTGTCATGATGTATGATCTTTTTAATGTGTTGTTGGATTCTGATTGCTAGAATTTTGTTAAGGATTTTTGCATCTATGTTCATCAGTGATATTGGCCTGCAGTTTTCTTTTTTTGTGGCATATTTGTCAGGTTTTGGTATTAGGGTGATGGTGGCCTCATAGAATGAGTTTGGAAGTTTACCTCCCTCTGCAATTTTCTGGAAGAGTTTGAGTGGGATAGGTGTTAGCTCTTCTCTAAATTTTTGGTAGAATTCAGCTGTGAAGCCATCTGGACCTGGGCTTTTGTTTGCTGGAAGATTTCTGATTACAGTTTCAATTTCCATGCTTGTGATGGGTCTGTTAAGATTTTCTATTTCTTCCTGGTTCAGTTTTGGAAAGTTGTACTTTTCTAAGAATTTGTCCATTTCTTCCACGTTGTCCATTTTATTGGCATATAATTGCTGATAGTAGTCTCTTATGATCCTTTGTATTTCTGTGTTGTCTGTTGTGATCTCTCCATTTTCCTTTCTAATTTTATTGATTTGATTTTTCTCTCTTTGTTTCTTGATGAGTCTGGCTAATGGTTTGTCAATTTTATTTATCCTCTCAAAGAACCAGCTTTTGGCTTTGTTGATTTTTGCTATGGTCTCTTTTGTTTCTTTTGCATTTAATTCTGCCCTAATTTTTAAGATTTCTTTCCTTATACTAACCCTGGGGTTCTTCATTTCTTCCTTTTCTAGTTGCTTTAGGTGTAGAGTTAGGTTATTTATTTGACTTTTTTATTGTTACTTGAGGTATGCCTGTATTGCTATGAAGCTTCCCCTTAGCACTGCTTTTACAGTGTCCCACAGGTTTTGCGTTGTTGTGTTTTCATTTTCATTTGTTTCTATGCATATTTTGATTTCTTTTTTTTTTTATTTCTTCTGTGATTTGTTGGTTATTCAGCAGCGTGTTGTTCAGCCTCCATATGTTGGAATTTTTGATAGTTTTTCTCCTGTAACTGAGATCTAATCTTACTGAATTGTGGTCAAAAAGATGCTTGGAATGATTTCAATTCTTTTGAATTTACCAAGGCTAGATTTATGGCCCAGGATGTTATCTATCCTGAAGAAGGTTCTGTGTGCGGTTGAGAAAAAGGGGAAATTCATTGTTTTGGGTGAAATGTCCTATAGATATCAATTTGGTCTAACTGGTCTATTATATCATTTAAAGTTTGTGTTTCCTTGTTAATTTTCTGTTTAGTTGATCTATCCATAGGTGTGAGTGGAATATTAAATTCTCCCACTATCATTGTGTTATTGTTAGTTTCCCCTTTCATACTTGTTAACATTTGGCTTACATATTGGGGTGCTCCTATGTTAGGTGCATATATATTTATAATTGTTATATCTTCTTCTTGGATTGATCCTTTGATCATTACATAGTGTCCTTCTTTGTCTCTTTTCACAGCCTTTGTTTAAAGTCTATTTTATCTGGTATGAGTATTGCTACTCCTGCTTTCTTTTGGTCTATATTTGTGTGGAATATCTTTTTCCAGCCCTTCATTTTCAGTCTGTATGTGTCCCTTGTTTCGAGGTGGGTCTCTTGTAGACAACTAAAATAGGGTTCTTGTTTTTGTATCCATTCAGCCAGTCTTTGTCTTTTGGTTGGGCCATTTAACCCATTTACATTTAAGGTAATTATTGATAAGTACGATCCTGTTGCCATTTACTTTATTGTTTTGGGTCTGAGTTTATACACCCTTTCTGTGTTTCCTGTCTAGAGAAGATCCTCTAGCATTTGTTGGAGAGCTGGTTTGGTGGTGCTGAATTCTCTCAGCTTTTGCTTATCTGTAAAGCTTTTGATTTCTCCTTCATATTTGAATGAGATCCTTGCTGGGTACAGTAATCTGGGCTGTAGGTTATTTTCTTTCATCACTTTAAGTATGTCCTGCCATTCCCTCCTGGCCTGAAGAGTTTCTATTGAAAGATCAGCTGTTATCCTTATAGGAATCCCCTTGTGTGTTATTTGTTGTTTTTCCCTTGCTGCTTTTAATATTTGTTCTTTGTATTCTATCTTTGTTAATTTGATTAATATGTGTCTTGGGTGTTTTGCTTTGGGTTTATCCTGTTTGGCACTCTCTGGGTTTCTTGGGTGATTATTTCCTTCCCCATTTTAGGGAAGTTTTCAACTATTATCTCCTCAAGTATTTTCTCATGGTCTTTCTTTTTGTCTTCTTCTTCTGGGACTCCTATGATTCGAATGTTGGGGCATTTAACACTGTCCAGAGGTCTCTGAGATTGTCCTCATTTCTTTTAATTTGTTTTTCTTTTTCCTCTCTGTTTCATTTATTTCTACCATTCTATCTTCTACCTCACTTATCCTATCTTCTGCCTCCATTGTTCTACTGTTGGTTCACTCCAGAGTGTTTTTTATCTCATTTATTGCACTATTCATTATATATTGACTCTTTTTTATTTCTTCTAGGTCCTTGTTAAACCTTTCTTGCATCTTCTCAATCCTTGTCTCCAGGCTATTTATCTGTAACTCCATTTTGTTTTCAAAATTTGGGGTCATTTTCACTATCACTATTCAGAATTATTTATCAGATAGATTCCCTATTGCTTCCTCTTTGGTTTGGTTTTGTGGGCATTTATCCTGTTCCTTTACCTGCTGGGTATTTCTCTGCCTCTTCGTCTTGTTTATATTGCTGTGTTTGGGCTGGCCTTTCCGTATTCTGGCAGTTTGTGGAGTTCTCTTTATTGTGGAGTTTCCTCGCTGTGGGTAGGGTTGGATGGGTGGCTTGTCAAGGTTTCCTGGTTAGGGAAGCTTGTGTCGGTGTTCTAGTGGGTGAAGCTGGATTTCTTCTCTCTGGAGTGCAATGAAATGTCCAGTAATGAGTTGTGAGATGTCAGTGGGTTTGGAGTGACTTTGGGCAGCCTGTATGTTGAAGCTCAGGGCTATGTTCTCGTGTTGCTGGAGAATTTGTGTGGTATGTCTTGCTCTGGAACTTGCTGGCCCTTGGGTGGTGCTTGGTTTAAGTGTAGGTATGGAGGCGTTTGATGAGCTCCTATCGATTAATGTTCCCTGGAGTCAGGAGTTCTCAGGTGTTCTCAGGATTTGGACTTAAGCCTCCTTCCTCTAGTTTTCAGTCTTATTCTTACAGTAGCCTCAAGGCTTCTCCATCTCCTTTAGAAAACAATGGGCTGCTTTTCTGGGTGCCTGATGTCCTCTGCCAGCATTCAGAAGTTGTTTTGTTGAACTTACTCAGCGTTCAAATGTTCTTTCAGTGAATTTGTGGGGGAGAAAATGGTCTCCCAGTCCTATTCCTCCACCATCTTAGGACTGCCTCCCCATCTTCTTATTTTTAACTCTATTATCCTAAAATAAAATACCTTTGAAATTTCCAAATGAAATGTGTAACTGGATAAAGATACTCTTTGTTTTGAACTTCTCAGGTGGCTCTAGTGGTAAAGAACCTATCAGCCAATGCAGCAGACACAAAGGATGTGAGTTTGACTTGTGGTTCAGGAAGATCCTCTGGGGATGGGCATGGCAACCCACTCCAGTATTCTTTCCAGGAGAATCCCATGGACAGAGGAGCCTGGTGGGCTACCATGCATAGGGTCACAAAGAGTTGGATACAACTAAAGCAACTTAGCACACATGCACCCTTCATTTCATCTTTGTGGCTACGCTGATCTTAGGAAGAATATAGAGACCTCTGCTTCTGGCCATAATGAAATAATTTAAATGGATCATCTTCCTGCCATGAACAACTGGAGAGCAGGCCAAAAATTATAAGAAAACTGTTTATACACATAGAAGAACAGGAGACGTGGGACTCATTGATCCTTGAGAAAAGAGAAGCAGGATGATCCCTATGAGCAACTTGAATTCAGTTCCTGAATGACTGTGTAAATGGAGCACATCAGTCTCCCTGGGTTGAGAAACAAAGAAGGATATTTGTGGAGGCTGAAGCCATTTAACCCTGCAGTATGGAGAACTGGAGGAGAGGGAGATATACAGAGAAAAAGTGCTAGAATTCTGCTGTGGCGTCACTTTGCATTTGTTGCAGAATATTAATCCAGTATTGGTAGATTAATACACCCTGAAGCCAAGCAAAGAATGACCAGGAGTTGTAGATGAAACAATTAATGGAGTGCGAACAGGGTTAGAATCTCTGTGCTTGCTGGCTAAGTCACTTCAATCAAGAAGTGACTCTTTGTGACACTTGAACTGTAGCCCACCAGGCTCCTTTGTCCATGGGATTCTCTAGGCAAAAATACCCTCCTCCAGGGGACCTTCCCAACCCAGGGATCGAACCTGTGGTTCTTATGTCTCCTGCATTGGCAGGTGGGTTCTTTACCACTACCGCTGCCTGGGAAGCCCTGTACATCCTGACTAATCAGAATAATTTAAGAATAATTCTTAAGTTATTCTTAAATTCTTGACTTAAAAATCCCATTTACAGCTTGTTTCTAGCATATATGAAGAACACATACAAAATAAGGTGGCAAAGAACTTAATTGGAGAAGGAAATGGCAACCCACTCCAGTGTTCTTGCCTGGAGAATCCCAGGGATGGGGGAGCCTGGTGGGCTGCCATCTATGGGGTTGCACAGAGTCGGACACGACTGAAGCAACTTAGCAGCAAGAACTTAATTTTTTTTTAAGTTAGAAATCATTTATTTATTTTATTTTATTTTATTTTATTTTTACTTTACAATACTGTATTGGTTTGGCCAAACATCGACATGAATTCACCACGAGTGTACATGCGTTCCCAAACATAAATCCCCTCCCACCTCCTACCCCATAACATCTCTCTGGGTCCTCCCCATGCACCAGCCCCAAGCATCCTGCATCCTGCATCGGACATAGACTGGCGATTCGTTTCTTACATGATAGTATACATGGGCATACACACTGAGGAAACCAGAATAGAAAGAGACACATGTACCCCAATGTTCATTGCAGCACTGTTTATAATAGCCAGAACATGGAAACAACCTAGATGTCCAACAGCAGATGAATGGATAAGAAAGCAGTGGTACATATACACAATGGAGTATTACTCAGCCATTAAAAAGAATACATTTGAATCAGTTCTAAGGAGATGGATGGAACTGGAGCCGATTATACAGAGTGAAGTAAGCCAGAAAGAAGAACTTAATTTTTAAAAATTGCAAAGAATTTGGATAGTTCACTAAAGAAGATGGTCAATACTCTTTTGAAAAAATTTTCAGCATCATTAACATTGGGGATATGTAACTTAAAACCACAAAGACATACTGATAGTCATCCACTAGGATTTTAATTTTTTTTTTAAAACAATGCTGATAGTATCAAATGCTCATGAGAATATGAACCCATGTTGATGTAAAAAATAAAGTGATTCAACCATTTTGGTAAAAGCTAAGGCAGTTTCTTGTAAAATTAAACTTCTAGTTGCCATATGATCCAGAAATATAAAATCCAGATATTTATACAAGAAAAATAAAATCATATGTCCACACAAAGACTCAAGTAAATATTCATAGCAACTTCATAATAGCTTTAACTGGAAATGGTTCAAATATTCATCAGTAGGTAAATTAACTAATTGCTGTACATTCTTACAGTGAAGTACTTTTCATGAATAAAAGTTACAAATTATTGCTGTAGGGAACTATGAAATGCAGCACAAAATTATGATGAGTGAAAGAAACCAGACAGAAGAGAGCACATGGCATGTGATCTCACTTACATGGAATTATAGAAAAGGTAAGTCAAACATGACCAACGGAAATCGGCAAATCAGTAGCTGTGCCAGGAATGGAGTAGGTAATTACCTGCAAAAGTAGAGGAAGGAATTATGGCTCTTTGCTTTTGGAATGAAGACCATATTGATGGAATGAATGTTGGAGTGAATCTTATTGTTGATGACAGTTACATGGATGCATTTATTTATCAAAACTCAGCAAACTAGATGCATAAATAAATGCACACATTCTATTTTAATTATTTAAAATCATACTGCAATAAACTTCATTTAAAGTTTAATAAAACCTAGTTAAATTCAGGCCAAAATTTTTCTTTCCTCACTTAAATCATTTTTGCCTGTAAGAAAAAGAAACAACTTGCCTTTGGTAGTCCCATATTTTCATTAATTTTTGTTCTAAACTGGGATGGTGATTCTTGGAATATTGTGAGTGGCATGGGGTATTTCACTCTTGAGAAAAGGTTCTGCTCTGCAAACACATATTAATACTGATAATCTTATCATGCCCTCAAGTGTGATTTTAGGATGAAGAAGAGTAGGAGACTGTCACCTCTTAGATGTGTAGTTTCTGAATCACTTAATAGTTAATTGTCTTGCTCATGAAAGAGAGTATACAGAGGAAGAAAGAGCCAGTGACAAGTGGATTGTGCTACATAAAGGCCTAGACTACACCAGCTGGGTCTTTCAGATCTTTACAAATCATAGCAATCACATTAGGTGTCCTAAATCAATATAGTTTTGTTGATTTTGTCAGGAATTGGACAGTGTTTTGAGTCAGAGCCAGCCTGGTTTGCCAGATGAATGTAATTGAGAAATTGATTCTACCTGAAACGTTAATGGAAAGAATGAAATGCCTCATACTAAGTGATTAAGCTACAGTTAGATTCTTGTGGAAGTTTATTATCAATTTTAGATCACTGTGTGGGTGCTGCAAGGCATGGCAAGCCAAGCCAAGCAACAGGATTGTTACATTTCTCTACAGACCAAATCATCAGCCAATGTCAGCCTGAATTTCTCAGATGGGGCCCTTCCATACTGTCTCCTACTTCCTTCTTCAATGCTGTAAAAGTCTAGGCACTATCAGAAACAGGCATCTCTTGGAAAATGTCTTTTTATGCTCTAGAGAAGTCCTACAATGACAATGATCCATCACCACCATTGTTTCAATCCCTGGACATTCTTAGTACCTTATTGGTAACATATGTGAAAATATCACAGTATTATCAAGTTCCAGAAGTTAAGAAAATGGTAGCATACTCCAAATTTCTAAGAGCCTTCTATAATACTAAGGATGGAAGTTTATCTACAAATCATCCCCAACTTTACTCCAGAAAGATTGTCTCTTTAATATGAGAACATCTCAGTGTGAAAGAGAACAGAAGTCTGGAGCTCTTTCCTAATGCCTTACCTTAATACAGGGCAGTTGACCCAAAACTGGCCCTTCATTATGCCTTGAAAATGTTTGCTTGAAGTTGTTTACTAGTCTGATGCTATATGAAAACGTAACTCAGTTTTTCCTGTGATAGCTAATAAGTATATTTTGCTGAGTGCCTGCTATTAAGATGATATATCTTCAGCAGAATCTGTAAAAATTGGTCAGCTGGATATCTTCAAAAAGAGATCTGGGACCATACTGTCTATTTTAGAAATCCATGTGTGACCCATTTCAACATCACTTTCAACACCCACCTTCAACAGCAGGCAGGCTGATGCTTCATGTGAGTCTTCGTTCAGTTCAACCTGCCCCGGACCACAATCCACCCAACCTCCATATACCAGATTAAGTAGCTTTCTCAAGGTAAAACAGCTAATCACGGCTTTGTCCATGTGGTAGGAAGTGTGCTAAATGATTCCCATCCATGTTCTCACTTAATTCTCTGAAAGTATAATGCTGTTACTGTTGGCATTGCAATTTTAGAGCTGAGGACACGGGCATCACACTGTAGTATAAACTGCCAGAGGGCAAGGCCTAAATCTGAGGTTTTTCTGAATCCAGAGAATGTGCTAGAAACTCTAATATGTTCTCTGCTATCACCCCTGTTAGTGTCAGAGACAGAAATACAACTAAACATGATCATAAACATATTCCTCAAGTGGTCTGTTTCTGGGTGAGTCATGAAATATCTCATCATAATCTTGACTCTCCATTCTACCTCGGGGGGAAGTGTGTGACATGGATAGACCTAAATGATGAATGATCCAAAAATAATTTAGCCTTGAAATGTCCTTTTATGTGTAACATTGAGCACTAGTGCACATTATGCTTCAACCAAATGAGTCTGCAAATAATTTTTCCTGGCAGAAATGAGTTGCTTAGGTTTTTACAGAGGTCAGCAAAGTTTTTTTACTAAAGGGCCAGAGTGCAAATATTTTAGACTTTGTGAACCATATGGTCTCTTTTGCAACTACTCAGCTCTGCCTCTGTAGGTCTAGCAACCCTAGATATAAGCAGCCATAGGCAATATATAAATAATATGAATCTCTATTTTCTAAGATAACTTTATTTATGAACACAAACATTTGAATATAACAAAATCAAAAGTCAGTGACTATAATTATTTTACTTTTTCTTTTTTCAACCATTGGAAAATATAAAGATAATTCTTACTTCACAAGCACTACAGAAACAGATGGCAGACTGGATTTGACCCAGGAGCAATAATTGGCAGACCCTGCCCTACAGAGTCATGAATTATCGACTATCTGCCCTCAATCTCATCACAGATTCATGTGAGGAGTTGATCAGAACTGATTTATCCTTTTTTCCTTCAGCTTCTTTTTTTATCTTCTGGATTCACTCTCCCTTATCTTCTTCCTTTTACCCTGAATGCATGTATCAGGTTGAATAAAAAGTTAATTTGGGTTTCTCTGTAATATTTTACAGAACAAACCAATATGATTTCTGGTTCCCACTTTTCAAGGCAGATAGCTCTAGTGATTAGTAGCCCCCCTGGTCTAATTACTTTGAGGAAGTTGGCTGATAAAGAAAGGAGAAAAATCTGTAAAGATGTTAATTGTATGACCAGTGAACTGATAAATAGAATATGGTAATTTGGACAAAAAGCATAACTCCAGACCATCTGACTAGTTTCCTTGCTGATTTAGTGGAATATAGTTACAACCAAGGTCCCTATAGTCAAAGCTATGGATTTTCCAGTAATCATGTATGGATGTGAGAGTTGGACCATAAAGAAGGCTGAGCGCTGAAGAATTGATGCTTTTGAAATGTGGTGTTGGAGAAGACTCTTCAGAGTCCCTTGGACTGCAAGGAGATCAAACCAGTCAATCCTAATGAAAACCAACCATGCACATTCACTGGAAGGACTGGTGCTGAAACTGAAACTCAGTTAATTTTCCCACCTGATGCAAAGAGCCAACTCACCAGAGAAGACCCTGGTGCTGGGAAAGATTGAAGGCAAGAGGAGAAGGGTACAACAGAGGATGAGATGGTTGGATGGCATCACTGACTTTCAGTGGACATGAGTTTGAGCAAGCTCTGGGAGACTGTGAAGGACAGGGAAGTCTGGCGTGCTACAGTCTGTGAGGTCACAAAGAGTCGAACGTGACTGAGAGACTGAACAACAACAACAGCAATAGGTATAATGGGGGTATAGATCACTCAGTCAAATGTATTCTAAATACCTCCCAGGAACCAAAATCTAGGCTAGACCCTGTAGGTATAGGATTGAGCAAAATTCAACATGCTGTATGATCTGCTGGACTAGCAAAAATTAATCAAATGCATTATTATGTAAATTATCATGTAATTCAATTGTATAAAGTGTCACTAAAGTAAAATGTATGAAGAGGAGGTAAATGGTGCAGTAAGAATGTATGACAGGGATATCCAACCTCTTCTGAGTATTCATGAAAGTCTTTCTTGTGGAAATGACATTTGACTGAGATCTGAAGGATGCAGAGAAATCAGATGCTAAAGGAGGAGGCAAGAAATCATGTCAGCAGGACAAACCAGTGTGGGCAAGTCATGTCTGAGGACCAGCTGAGGTTAAATGTAGAAACCAAGAAGGAAAGCAAAGAGAGATTAGATAAAAACAGCTTTGTAGGACCAAATCATGCAGGCATTTGTAGGCTCTATTAAGGAACATTGATTGATTGACTGCAAAGCCTTCAAATTCCTTCACTCGTGGAAAGTGAAAGTGAGGTCGCTCAGTCCTGTCCGACTCTTTGCAACCCCATGGACTGTAGCCTACCAGGCTCCTCCATCCATGGGATTTTCCAGGCCAGAATACTGGAGTGGGTTGCCATTTCCTTCTCCAGGGGATCTTCCCGACCCAGGGATCAAACCCTGGTCTCCTGCATTGTAGGCAGATGCTTTACCGTCTGAGCCACCAGGGAAGTCTATTAAGGAACATGCATTTGGGGGAAATCATAAGTATGTTTAGTATATGCGAAGAGTTGACTCATTGGAAAAGACTCTGATGTTGGGAGGGATTGGGGTCAGGAGAAGAAGGGGACAACAGAGGATGAGATGGCTGGATGGCATCACTGACTCGATGGACGTGAGTCTGAGTGAAGTCCGGGAGTTGGTGATGGACAGGGAGGCCTGGCATGCTGCGATTCATGGGGTCTCAAAAAGTCGAACACAAGTGAGCGACTGAACTGAACTGATAAGTATGTTTGAGTGGTGGGATAAATTGTATAAGAGTATGATGTTTAATTTTATATATCAACATGATGGAGTCACGGGATGCCCAGACATTAGGTCAAATATCATTCTGGAGGTGACTCTGAGGAAGTTTTAGTGAGACTAATGTTTAAATCAGTAGACTGAGTAAAGCAGATTCCCTCCATAATGTGAGTGGCCCTCTACCAATCAGTTGAAGAGCTGAGTAAAACAAAAATCCTGAGTAGGAGGAAACTTCACTTACCTGAAAGACTGAGCTGAAATTTTGATCTCCTCCTCTCTGGGATTGGAACTTATATCATTGCTGTTCCTGGTTCTCAAGCCTTGGGATGTGGACTAGAACTACTTGACTGGTCTCCTAGGTCTCCCATTTGCCAACAAGATCTGAGATGGATCAACCTCCATAATCTGTAGGCATTACCTATAAGATCTCTTTATATATATTAGGTTGGTCAAAAAGTTCATTTGGGTTTTTCAAAACATCTTGAAGAAAAACCCTGAATGAACTTTTTGGCCAACCAAATATATTAAATTAAAATAGAAAATGGAGGTTATGTATATCATTTACATACAATATATGCACTAAAATATAGAGAGATTTCATAAGTATGATGCATATACTATTAAAGTAACAAATATGGGGAATCCAATTACTAGTTCATTATTGAAATCTAGATGACTTGAATCTTATTCATTGATATGGAAGATAGTAAAAATATTCATTAAGTACATAACAATTAAAATATGAACATAAATAAATGATGTGTTGGATGGAGCAGGCATTGAGTTAAAGAAAATGCTGGTGTTGAGGATAATTCCTGGCGTTATGGTTTACAAGAGCAGATGGATGGTGTATGCTCACTGAGATGGTGAATACAGATAGAGACTGAGTTTCCGTGGGAAAAAGTCATTAGATTAGGAGGTCATTTTGGACAGGTTGAATTTAAAGTGTCTTTAGGGGGGAAAATGATTGCTTAGGTTTCCAAATATCATCTAGTAGGTAGTCGCCTACATACATGGTTGAACCTAATACGTTCAGGTTATAGAAATATAATTTTGAGAGTCATTGGCATATTAGGGGTTAATTGATATGTTTTCATGAGATTACTTACAGAAAGAATATTTAAAAGCAACAAAAACTAAAATAGAACAACATGAGACTGAGCCTTGAGGAATTCTGATATTTTTATGACCTACAACAAGAAGAGGCACCAGGAAAATAATCAAAGAAGCTGTAGCTGGAGTAAATTGGAAACTTACTGAAACTCACGTTTCTAGAAGGAGGAGTAGAAAGCAGCATTGAGGTGCCACTGGGAAGGCAAGTAGGATGAGAACTAAAAGCACAGCCTATGGGATTCAGTGATGTGGAAGTCTTTGATGACCTTAGTTTATTTTTGGATGTATGATGGGCATATATCCAAATGCATGAAATTAATGAAATAAAATATTCTCGAGAAGTTTATCTGTGAAAAAGAACTAAGAGAGAAGGTAGTGAATAAGAGGTATGGAAGCAAGACAGAGTTGTGTTTTTGATGGATTTCAGACAGTGAGACTTGCACATATATAAATAACAAGTAATACGACGCCATGAGGAGGAAGAGATTGAATATATAAGAGGAAGACAAATGCTGATTACCAGTGATTACTGAGCCTTCACTTTCTTTCTGTAATCCTGAATTTTATTACACGTTTTGTTGTTTGGATGATTATGTGAGTGAACGTTGGTATCAAAAGGAGACAAAGGGAACTTGCACCATACTTTCAGGTTCTAAGTTGAAAGTGGGGAGATGAGAAATAAGCAGAGCCATAGAAAATTTCTGTATGAACCAGGCTGATTTTTAGGTTCCATTGTTCTGTTTGCTCCAAAGTTTTCACCCATCCAGAGCATCTTACACTCTTTGCCTCTTCTTTTTTCCAGAGCCTTGAAAGAGGAACAGTTAGTCATTCAGTCACGTCCAACTCTGAGACCCTGTTGCCCGCCAGGCTCTTCTATTCATAGCGTTCTCCAGGCAAGAATACTGGAGCTGGTAGCCATGCCCTTCTCCAGGGATCTTCCCAATGCAGGGATCAAACTTGGTCTCCTGCATTGCAGGCAGATTCTTTACCATCTGAGCCACCAGAGAAACTCCATTGTTTGCTTCTTTTTTTCCCCAGAGCCTTAGAGATTCATACAACCCCTCAGTGTCTCCCAGAGACTCATCCTATTAAATGTACTATTTTCAAAACATTGGTTATTAACGTATTGATTCAAGCATACAGAAACCCTCCTTAGGACTTTTTGTGGTTCTTAATATACCTATATCTGAAATCACATGATCTATTCTTCCAGGTTAGGAGAACATCTAAATTTATTAAACCCGTAAACTAGGAGCCTTATTTTTCCAGGTCCTCATTGCCATTCAAATGGCAGGGCACCCCAAGTTACCCCCTGAACAGGTAACCTATAAATCCAAAGACTCCTAAAGATTCCAAATCATTGATAAGGTCAACCATTGGAGCAGCCATAATTCATGGAAAACAATTATTCAATAAAACATAGCTACTTAGAGGCAAGGATCTTATATAATTTATCTTCAGATCCAGAGGACCCTAGCATAGTAGAGAGGAGAAAAGATGCCAAGAAATGTTTGCTGAATAAATGGTGAGTGATGTCTGTTCTCTCAGCTCTGACTTAACACTTTGCAGGAGACATATCCCCCTCCACAAACCTTCCACAACACACTGCATTGAAGCAGCGTTCAATGTCACTCTCCAGATGTCATCGTCGGCACATAATGCATTCTTCATCTCAGAAGCCTGAGATGTAAAACACTTGAGGTTTCAGAGGCACAAAATAACAAAAGTGTCTTGTCAAGGAATGTTGTGTCCCTGAGGATTTGAGCAAGCCGGTGTTTGTGTCTCTAACTCCCTCATCTAGAGTGCAACAGCTAGAATGTCTCTGTCAGTGGTTTCCAACAGGTGTGCTTTTATCATTTGGACCACTCTTCTTTCCTTGGGAACTGTTCTGCAGGATGTTCGGCATCCCTTGACCCTGCCCTCTTATGCTCATAGTACTTGCTTCCCTAGTCATTGTGAAAAGTAGAATGTGTCCCTGGGACCAAAGGGAAACTTACTTATAGCAGAAGGCAGGAGATGGCTGAAGAAAAGAGATAGCCAAAATTAAGCTCAAAGGGCTTGCTTTGATTCAGCTAGCCTACTCTGGGAGCAGATCAAAGATGAGAGATGTGACTAGCCAAAGGGGAAAAAAGAAAGAGATGCAATTTATTTTCTGGAGGAAAAGTACAGGAACAGCAATTTCTGAGCAACACAATGATTTTTCTAGTAACACATGAATGTTCAGGCAATGGGTACTGGGAGAAAGCCACAGAGCTAAGTGCAAGCATCAAAATGTAGTAAGTGTGAGATAAGGCAGAAATGACACTCACATCCTCCTCACCCTCATTCCCAAACATCCATTATATAGATGACAGTTCTTAGAGCAAGTCATGGAGTAGGCAATGGCACCCCACTCCAGTACTCTTGCCTGGAAAATCCCATGGATGGAGGAGCCTGGTGGGCTACAGTCCATGGGGTCGCTAAGAGTCAGACACGACTGAGCAACTTCACTTTCACTTTTCACTCTCATGCATTGGAGAAGGAAATGGCAACCCACTCCAGTGTTCTTGCCTGGAGAATCCCAGGGATGTGGGAGCCTGGTGGGCTGCTGTCCATGGGGTCGCACAGAGTCGGACACGACTGAGTGACTTAGCAGCAGCAGAGCAACTGAGGCACAAACTAGTTTCTGACCTGCTTCCTAGTCTCCTGCCTGGGTAAACGTTTGTCTTGTGTGTGCTCAGTCACTCCATCATGTCCAGCTCTTTGGGACTCTTTGGACTGTAGCCCACCAGACTCCTCTGTCCATGGGATTTTTCAGGCAAGAGTACCAGAGGGGATTGCTGTTTCCTCTTCCCAAGGATCTTCTCACCCCAGGGATTAAACCCAAGTCTCCTGCAGCTCCTGCATTGCAGGTGGATTCTTTACCACTAAGTAATCAGGGAAGTCCAAGAAGCTGTCGTATTCACAGTAAATTATCCAAAAGGACCTATCTCAACAGGGTAAGGGAGAATGGAAGGGTGACAGAAGTCATGCTGTTAGGTTTTCATGAAAAGGAGAAGAGTTTCGGGAGCACTGGGTGTGTGAATGTGTGTGGACATGTGTATACCTTGCTTGTTCCATCATATAAGCAAAAGAAACTTCTTTATCTGCAAAGAAGAAGGGTAAAGACGTGGTTTATGAGATGTGCCCTTTTGATCCCCAACCATGATCAACTCCTAGGAAAGCATGAAAAAGAGCCTGATGGAAGGAAATAGACATAAAACTGAAGCCTGGGTTTTCCTCTTGCATCTATCATACATCCATTAGCTTTCAAATGGTTGCGATGAGAAACACTGATTTTTAAAATCAGTTTCTATATTATGTCAGAGATAATGTGAAATAAGAATATTGCTTAGAATGTTTCATTACATCTGATAGTAGCCAAGCCAAGAGTTTTACATTTTGAGGTTTCATTTGACCTGTTTAATTTTTGAGGTAATTTGTCAACCTTTGATAGATAACAGCTTTCAAATTAGCCAAATACTAATGAATATTTTTCATGTAGAGAAATTGCCCTGCTGCAGCTTCCCCAGCACACGCAGCATGCTTACTGGAGCAGGACACTTGGATGTCAGCTTTGGAGACTTTTTGAAATTCTTTGCAGCCTGAAATGGGAATCAAAAGTGGATTTTGCTCCAAAAGGAAATTAGGTTTACAAAATGCTGCATAATAAATGAAGTGAAATCCCAGGTTGACTGAAGAGGTGAATCATTTTTAATTAGCATAGCGATAGACTATGTAAAAGATGCTTTAGGAGAGCTAAAGGTTCTTGAAAATATTGTATAGCCTTAAGTAATGTATTCATTTGCTAAGACTGCCATAATGAAGTACCACAGAGTAGGTGGCTTAAGCAACAGACATTTGCTTTTTGCAGTTCTGGAGGCTGGAAGTCCAAGATCAAGGTAACAGCAAGGACGGTTTCCTCTGAGGATCCTCTTTCCCTTTTGGAAGGATGTGTTGCAAGCCTGTCTCCTTGGCTACCCTCTTTATGTGGCTGTTCTTCTGAGCATACCTTGCATCTCTGGTGTCTCTCTGTGCATCCAAATGGCCTATAAGGACACCAGTGAGATTGGATTAAGGTACATTCTGATGGCCTTAGTTTAATTATCTCCTTAAGTACTCTATTCCAATATGGCACATTCTGTGATACTGGAAATGAAGGCTAAAATATACGAATTGGCGGGGGGCGGGGGGGGGGGGGCGGGNGGGGGGCGTGTGCGTGGAGGAAGTTCAACCCATAACAAGTAATTTAATGATACTTCCTAGAATCCTGTTTTTACTTTGCCATATTGCTGCCAAATACAGGGTTCTGAAGCCAGCATGATAATTTTCTCTAAAGCAGTTTATCAACTTTGGTGTTATCAACACGTGGGCTGGATAAGTCTTTGCTTGTCCGGAGTTCTCTGCATTATAGAATGTTTAGAAGCATTCCTAGCCTCTACCTATTAGATGCCAGTAGCAATCCCTTGTCCCCCATATCAATTATGGCAACCTAAAATGTATCCAGCAGAGAAAGCAATGGCAACACACTCCAGTGTTCTTGCCTGGAGAATCTCAGGGAAGGCGGAGCCTGGTGGGCTGCCATCTATGGGCTCGCGCAGAGTCGGACACTACTGAAGCGACTTAGCAGCAGCAGCAACAAAGTGTGTCCAGATATTGCCAGATATTCTCTGGAGTGCAAGCTCACTCCCAGTTGATAACTGTTGGCCTAAAGGGAAGGAAATGAGAAAAATGGGGCAGTAGTAACAAGAGTGTTGAGAATGAATGAAATTTATAATGACTTTTCTTCTGATAAATATCTTTCACCTTTAGTGTTAGAGAGGCTGGAGTTTGCATTCTGGTCAAACACATTCTAGCTGTGTGGTTTTAGGCAAGGTTCTGCAAAAACTAAGTCCTTTCTGTGTCTTAGTTTTATTATCTGTAAAATGGTGGTGATAATAGTACCTGCCTCCTGGGATGTCTGTGATAATAAGTAAAGAACTTACACGGTGCCTGGAACATTATAACTACAATGAAACTCTTTTGTCACAGAAGCAGTAGTAGTGCTATTAGAAGCAATAGTGAAGGAATCTAAAACTTAATAGGGTCTCCAGTTCTAAAACATACTGAGCTGAACTTTACCTTGCAAACTCAACAAATATGCTATTTGATAACACTTGAGAATAGGACTTCTAATTGAAAAGTCTATGAATATATATCATGGTAAATAAACTTCCTACAGTCTGCATGCAAATTTCAAAGAATATGTGGCTTGTGTATTTTTCAGAAGAAAGGATCATAATTTTTAATCTTGTTCACCAAAAGGCCTAGATACTGCAAAACTGTAAAGAAGTGCTGCTTCACACATATTAATGTATCAAAACATGAAATTCAAACGCTGGTCTTTTGAAGGAAAATTGTGAATATGATAAACCATTAGCTAGCCTAGCTATAAAAAAAATGGAAGTGAAATATAAATACTCAAAATAAGAAATAAAAAGGGATATTAACATGAGCAAAGGAAATTAAAGGATAACTCCTATGACTACATTGTTCATCCTTATGCTAATAAATAATCATTTATTCTATATTGATATTTTATTGGTAATCATAAGGTACATGATGTTTAAGCCAGGATCCCTGACCTCTCCTTGCTCTCCTGCTCTGACAGTATGTTGCCTTTGGAAAAGCCAGATGGCCTCTTAGCCTGGGGCTTTTGTTTTGTATCCATCAACATGGCACTAGCTGGAACCCTGTCTCCATTCCTGAGTCCCAGGACAAGGGCCCAAATAGCCTGTCTTTCCTTGAGAACAACTGATCTGGGCCATGAGATCTTAGAAATTATTTATACAAAGCACCTATCTGCCTATCATACATCTATTGATTATGTGTGAAAAGGAGGAAATTTGCTTGTTCCTTCTTAGATGTAAATAGTGCTGCTGCATCAATTAAGGATGGCATCATGCTTTGTAGAGCTCATTAGAAGCATCCCTATTAAAATATTAGAGTCGGAATTAAGCCAATATGCCGTTTATCACCAATAGTATTTAACATAACATTAAAATATTAGCCAACAAAATTAGAGAAAGATGTGTGAATTATGAAAACTGAAAAGAAATGAAAAAATAACCACTTTCTATAAATGATGACTGTTGATGTAGAAACTCCAAAAAGAAATCAACTGTAAAACTCTTGCAAATGACAATTCAGTAATTTAATTATTTAAAGTTGATATGTAGGGAGGGGGGAGAAGATGGCGGAGGAATAGGACCAGGAGATTACTTTCTCCCTCACAAATTCCTCAAAAAATCATTTCAACGCCGAGCAAACTCCACAAAACAACTTCTGAATGCTGGCAGAGGACATCAAGCACCCAGAAAAGCAGATCACTGCCTTCAAAAACAGTGCTGTATAGACGGAGAAGTCTAGAGGCTACTGTAAAAATAAAACTGAAAACCAGAAGCAGGAGGCTTAAGCCCAAAGCCTGAGAACATCAGAGAACTCCTGAATCCAGGGAACATTAACCAACAGGAACTCATCAAACGCCTCCATACCTACTCTAAAACCAAGCCCTGCCCAAGGGCAAACAAGCTTCAGAGCAAGACATACCACGCAAACTGTCCAGCAACACAGGAACACACCTCTGAGCTTCTATAAACAGGCAGCTCAAAACTACTCCAAAACCATTGACATCTCATAGTCCATTACTGGTCTCTCCAGTGCACTCCAGAGAGAAGAAACCCAGCTCCACTCACCAGAACCCCAACACAAGCCTCTCTAACCAGGAAACCTTGACAAGCCACTGATACAACCCTACCCACAGTGAGGAAGCTCCATAATAAAGAGAACTCCACAAATTCCCAGAATATAGAAAGGCCACCCCAAACGCAGCAATATAACCAAGATGAAGAGACAGAGGAACACACAGCAGGTAAAGGAGCAGGAGAA
>SJYQ01007700.1:2355600-2381465 GCA_006410935.1 Redunca redunca
CAGAAAAACATCTATTTCTGCTTTATTGACTATGCCAAAGCCTTTGACTGTGTGGATCACAGTAAACTGTGGAAAATTCTGAAAGAAATGGGAATACCAGACCACCTGACCTGCCTTTTGAGAAACCTATATGCAGGTCAGGGAACAACAGTTAGAACCGGGCATGGAACAACAGACTAGTTCCAAATAGGAAAAGGAGTACGTCAAGGCTGTATATTATCACCCTGCTTATTTAACTTATAGGCAGAGTACATCATGAGAAACCCTGGGCTGGAAGAAACACAAGCTGGAATCAAGATTGCCAGGAGAAATATCATTAACCTCAGATATGCAGATGACACCACCTTTATGGCAGAAAGTGAAGAAGAACTAAAAAGTCTCTTGATGAAAGTGAAAGAGGAGAGTGAAAAAGTTGGCTTAAAGCTCAACATTCAGAAAACTAAGATCATGGCATCCGGTCCCATCACTTCCTGGGAAATAGATGGGGAAACGGTGGAAACAGTGGCAGACTTTATTTTGGGGGGCTCCAAAATCACTGCAGATGGTGATTGCAGCCATGGAATTAAAAGACGCTTACTCCTTGGAAGGAAAGTTATGACCAACCTAGATAGTATATTCAAAAGCGGAGACATTACTTTGCCAACAAAGTTCCACTAGTCAAGGCTGTTTTTCCAGTGGTCATGAATGGACGTGAGAGTTAGACTGTGACGAAAGCTGAGCGCTGAAGAATTGATGATTTTGAACTGTAGTGTTGGAGAAGACTCTTGAGAGTCCCTTGGACTACAAGAAGATCCAACCAGTCCTTTCTAAAGGAGATTAGTCCTGGGTGTTCTTTGGAAGGACTGATGCTAAAGCTGAAACTCCAATCCTTTGGCCCCCTCATGCGAAGAGTTGACTCATTAGAAAAGACTCTGATGCTGGGAGGGATTGGGGGCAGGAGGAGAAGGAGACAACAGAGAATGAGATGACTGGATGGCATCACTGACTCGATGGACGTGAGTTTGCGAGAACTCTGGGAGCTGGTGATGGACAGGAAGAACTGGCGTGCTGTGCTTCATGGGGTTGCAAAGAGTCGGACATGACTGAGTGACTGAACTGACTGAACTGAATACTATAGCAGGAAACAAATTGCTTGTTCTTGATAGCTTTCCCATCAAGAATTTTCTAGAAGCAAGTAAACTTATATTATTTTGTTAATGTTTCCAAATAATATGCTTTGAAATCAGAATCACTTCTTACTCATTTTCATGTAATTCTCATGATGCTTTTCATCATACATTAGTGATCAGAAATGATATGTCCAATCTCTGCCCGCAAGACCTGAGTAGGATCTTGCTGTAAGTTGAAGGGAATTTTGCCCTGACTCATGGATTGTTCAAGAATGAACTGCTGTTGTGTTTGACTCAGTGTAGATGGCTTGTGGTGTGGTTTATTTGACTGCTATTGAATGCAGCTTACAATAAAAAAGCTTAATACAAATCTTTATTTGTTTAGTGTAAAAAAAAGAAGTACATATTGATTTGCTGCCTGAAGCTGTCCCTAATGTACTTTTATTTGTGTATTGTGTGCTGTGCTTAGTTGCTCAGTTTTGTCCAACTCTTTGAGTCCTCATGGACTTAACCAGGCTCCTCTGTCCACAGGGATTCTTTGGGCAAGGATACTGGAATGGATTGTCATGCCCCCCTCCGGGGAACCTTCCCAACCCAGGGATAGAACCCAGGTCTCCCGCGTTGCAGGCAGATTCTTTACGATCTGAGCCACCAAGGAAACCCAATGTACCTTTTCCTATGTGGAAAATTAAAATCGAACAGTGTTTTAGGCTTCGTGAGTTGTTGTCAAAAAATTTAATAGGCCATAGTTGACCTAAAGACCTTGATTCCCTCCATCTTTCACAAATTGTAGATTCAGATAAGCACTGCAGAATAGAAAATGTGATGCTGGGAAAGATTGAAGGCAGGAGGAGAAAGGGACAACAGAGGATGAGATGGTTGGATGGCATCACCGACTCGATGGACATGAGTTTGAGCAAGCTCTGGAGTTGTTGATGGACAGGGAAGCCTGGCATGCTGCAGTCCATGGGGTTGCAACGAGTCGGACATGACTGAGCGACTGAACTGAAGAATCACTTTGCATCCCCTTCCTGATGCTGATATGATCTAATGTGGTATGATATTTGCACCCCGAAGTCTCACTGCTGACGTGCAGGAGCATGTGAGGGAGAGAACAGGCTACTCTGTACTCACACATTTTAAGACTTCATAATTATGATGGTTTTTGTATGAGATCATTACAAAGAGACACAGGTTAAAAACAAATGGTGCTCACTCAAAGGTATAACCATGTAGCACTACTCAATGGGCAAGCAACCATCAGAGAATGGAACAGAAAACTGCAGATCCCAGGTATTAGAACGTTCAAATACTGGATAAACAAGTAACTGCACTTTCTCTTTAAGAATTCTAACCATTGGTAGTAAAGTAATTAGGTTCCTGTGGTGGTAAATGATGGCTTTCTTAGCTTCCATGGAGCCCTTGATTTGCCCAGTCTGTTAGTCTGACCATCTGCTTGCTAGTCATTCTTTCTCTTAGAAGCACTAGTTTATATCTCTAATCATCACTTAACATATCCTAGAGAAAACTGATGGAATGAAGAGCCATTGGTAGCTTTTGACAAAGGCAATTGCCTTAGATATTTAGGAAACTAAGCCTTAATTAGAAGATTCTAATGAATGTGAAGTAGAAAAAATATTTCTAGATATCCTACTTGCCATGTTTTGCATCCCTTTAGAAATGAGAATGTATACTGTTCAGATGCAAAGTCTTATTTCTTAGGAGTTTAAATCTACTAGATGCTTTCTATTTAAAAAGTCTCGATGATGCCTCAAAGATGTCTTTCAAAACTCCTCTGTATTGTAGCTATTCTGAGGTGATTTCAAAGCTAGAGAGATATATTATCATGGAAGCAGGGTCTTGACTGGTTTGAATTTCATCCTCTTGCTGCTTATTCCTTTCTCGTGAAGTGATAATGCTCCTTTATGACTTTAGTTTCTTTCTGCTTTACCAAAATGTGTAGTTAGGAATAAAATATGGCGACTCTAGCTGGGAGTAACAAGGATAGGTGGAATTCTAAACTGCAAAGATCATATATTCCTAGGTAGGACAAGCTTTCTTTATTCCAGTTGAAATTCTATCTTTAGCTAGCATGTAAGCTAATAAAACGGTAACTTGTAATGAAGGTCAGAAAATCTTATTTGATTTTATAGTCAATGGATTTTCTAAAACAGTGATAATTAGATCATTCTAAACTGTGATTAGATAACCCAACCCACGTTACTTTACCAACAAAGTCTCTTTGAAAAAATCTGCACTGGGGGATAAACTTAAAATTCAGATTTTAAGGCATAGAATAATAGTATTGCTAAATTTAGGAGGCCATATTTACTCTGTGCCAAATATAAAATCTTAGATTAATGTGGAGTCCTGTAAGAGGGTGACTGCTGGTTCTGCATAAATAGAAATGTTAGTGAGGTATGTGTCTACTCCACTATCCTAAATGGGCCATGAGAAAAGAGCACAGAATGTTGGACTTGGATCCAGTTACAATTGAAGATACCTGCATTGTCTTCAAAAGGAGCCATGTAAATTGCTGAAATTCAGTCATCCAGGGGATTGCTAGGGTAACATTGCAGAATCTAGAAGGACTTGAATCCTGGTATGTTAAAAAATAAATAAATAAATAACTGGAATGATGATGTGTATATTGGAGGGGTGGGAAATGCATATATATTTGTGTATATTCATTCAGTTGGGGTGACAAAGAATTGATTATATTATTTTAACACATCAATGCTCAGCTTTCCAAATGTATTAATATATACTCTTGGCTCCTCTCTCTTCTTAAGACAAAATGTGTTGTGTTGTTTTATCCCTCTTAAGATTGTATGGACAACCTATCAGAGTTCTTTGCTATGACTTAATTTTATTAGCCAGAAAAGTCAGCAGAAAAATCCATTTCATGGCTGTTTCAGTTCAGTTCACATGCTTAATCACATCTGACTCTCTCCAACCCCATGAACTACAGCACACCAGGCTTCCCTGTCAGTGGTGAAGCTTGCTCAAATTCATGTCCATTGAGTCAGTGATGCCATCCAACCATCTCATCCTCTGTCATACCCTTCTCCTCCTGCCTTCAATCTTTCCCAGCATCAGGGTCTTTTCCAATGAGTCAGTTCTTCACATCAGGTGGTAAAAGTATTAGAGTTTCAGCTTCAGCATCAGTCCTTCCAATGAATATTCAGGACTGATTTCCTTTAGGATTTTCTGGTTGGATCTCCTTGCAGTCCAAGGGACTGTCAAGAGTCTTCTCCAACACCACCATTCAAAAACATCAATTCTTTGGTGCTCAGCTTTCTTTATGGTCCAATTCTCATATCTGTACATGACTACTGGAAAAACCATACTTTGACTAGACGGACCTTTGTCGGCAAAGTAATGTCTTGCTTTTTAATATGCTCTCTAGGTTGGTTATAACTTTTCTTCCAAGGAACAAGTGTCTTTTAATTTGATGGCTACAGTCACAATCTGCAGTGATTTTGGAGCTCAAGAAAAAAAAGTCTGTCATTGTTTCCATTGTTTTCAAATCTATTTGCCATGAAATGATAGCAAGAGAATTCCAGAAAAACATCTTCCGCTTTTGACTATGCCAAAGCCTTTGACTGTGTGGATCACAACAAAATGTAGAAAATTCTTCAAGAGACGCGAATACCAGACCATCTTACCTGCCTCTTAAAAAATCTGTATACAGGTCAAGAAGTAACAGTTAGAACCAGACAAAGAAAAACAGACTGGTTTCCAACTGGGAAAGGAGTACCTCAAGGCTTCTATTGTCACCCTGCTTATTGAATTTATAACAGAGTACATCATGAGAAATGCTGGGCTGGATGACACACAAACTGGAATCAAGATTGCCAGGAGAAATTTCAATAACCTCAGATATGCAGATGACAGCACCCTTATTGCAGAAAGTTAAGCAGTGGTGCCCAATGTGCTACTGGAGATCAGTGAAGAAATGACTGTATGAACTCTTATGTAATAAAACTTCTCTAATACAGTTGAGTGTAGGGGCCAGTTCTTTATTGTTAGTTTCTGCAAAATCTCTTTTGCAGGTGAATTTACCAAACCTGGAATCTGACAGTAAAGTGTATTTCTTTCCTTGAAGGTGAATGTGTATTTTTGCTGATTCTCTTGTGGCTCAGGATTGGGAAAAACAAAAAAGAAGAAGAAAAAAAGCTTTGACCTCTTAATCTCTGCAAACAACTTGACACATATCTTTAAGACATACTCTAGGAATGAAGTTAGTCAATGTCTTTTAGCATTCTCTAGTATATTGTCACTGTCAAAAATCACAGAATTTATTGGCTCACAGGGGACTTTAAGAATGATAGAATCACAAATCTTTCAGATTCTAAGATTGAATTAGACATTTCTTTAATTTTACCCATCTCCCTATATTTTTTGAGAAGTTTTGCTTTTGGCTGATATTATGATTAATTCTCTGATTTACTTTCTATTGATATTTTATTCTTGTAAATGATTGTTTCCCTAAAACTGCAGTAGATTTATTCTAATAATAGTTTCAGAAATACCATGGTATGGAAATGTATGGACCTCTTCTTAGTACCTAAAGTGATAAAACTACCTGGGACAATATCCCTCTAAAACCACTTATGTTGACGTATTTCCTTCAGAGTTTATTAAGGATTCCAAATCCTAATGTAATTCTTGATTATTTCTTCTAATAAACTACAAGAAGATTAGGTTTTACCACTTGTTGAATGAATTTGGATACATTTTAGGTGCTTAGAGTCACAAGATTGATGGTAATGGACATTTGAAGGAGGTGGATATTAATTTCTTAATATCTAAGTATCTATAAAGTAATATTTCTTTTTAAAAAATGTTTACCTTTTTAATGTACAAGGGCAAGGCCCAGTGTCAGAGTTGAGTCTGGCATAAAGTGTTTGGGCTTTATATTCTATACCTAAGATAGAATTCTGATCTTCAGTTATTTGCCTCATAAGTGACAAGCTATTATATGATTCAGGAACTTCTTAACAAGCAAAGACCAAATATCTCTTTGGGAAGACATGTAAGCTAAGTGGATTCAATCAGTATCCTGGATCTAAAATAATCTTTAACATAGAAAGTTGGACAGATTTACTATCTTTGTTCATGTATAGTTCTGAGAATGCTGTAAAGTTAAATGGCAGACACTCCATAATAATATAATCTATACCCACAACTGATTTTAGAAGCACACAGATCTAGGTTTAAATTTTTGTGCTAACAGTTAATAGCTATGAAACCTTGGTTAAGGTAGATGGTACTTCAAGAATTCCCACCTTTAAAATGGTAACCAAAGTATTTAGCCCATAGTGATTGGTCAGAGAGTTAAATGGGAGTAAGAATGCTTTAACCTAATAGTTGGTCAACAAATGCGTAAACTAATCCATAAACAGTGGTAGTAAAGCCAGACAAGGTAGTAAGTACTTTATATTCAAAACAACCATGGGAGTTTGGTACCTTAAATGTCCATTTAAATTTTTCATTTTATTAACTTCAAAGAGATAGTAGCCTGCTAGTATTTGAAACCCAAACATCATCATGGTGAAAATGATGATGATGGTAAAGATAATGGTGCTGGCTATGGTGATGAAGGTGAAGGAAGGACAGACAGCAGACCAACTCCTCCATTAGATGTCATCTCCTTCTCCTAGCATCCCTTCTACGCTGTGTGGTCTCCTAGGTGGCAGGTATCAGCACACGGGAGGAGCAAACTCAGTAATGGCTGGTTGAGTTGCTGTTAGTGTCGCTTTAAGTTGTGGGAGACTGGAACTGAATCAAAAAAGCAGAGAGTAGAAAAATGAGCTAGAGATACCATCATTCAGAAAGAAAACCAAAACTTCAACCACTGGGATTTTTGAGGCTTGCATTTTAGAGGCAAGCATTGACCCTTTGGGAGTACTTCCATCCAACTGTCAGTTTTCCCCTTTCAGTAAGATATTAATACCATTTGAGTTACCCAAAATATTCTTTTTTGCCAGCACAGTGTAAGTGCCATACATTTCTTTTGAAATTGGCTGTATAAGTACTTGGCTGTTATATGAAATTGGCTGTTCAGTCCTTTTTATATTAGGAGTTCTTTATTCAGACTTTAGATGGACACGTTTTTTAAGTTTAATGGAAGAAACCAAATTATAGGAACTTTTGCTGAAGATAAGAATTAAATGTTTTGTACTGTATTTTATTATTTTGCTTTCCATAGAAATGAAATGTTCCTAGGATAGACAATTGATTCCTTGATTTTTAGGACTTCTTCACAAAAGGTCAACACAAAAAATTAATGGTGTTTTAGTACTGAATTATAGTTGTCGAAAGGAAGATTCATTCAGGAAGTACTGAGGCTCCTTTCATTCAATTAAAACAAACAAACAAAAAATTCTGCTTATTTTGGTGAATCGTGGCCCATTAATGACATATCATTTTTCAACACTGTAATTCTTCATAACACACTTTGATTTTGGCTTCCAAGCCTATTCTCTCAGCAGCACATTATAGTGGAAAAGATTTTTTGTTTGTTTTCAATTTTACCCAATATATATTTCATATGTGATGTGTATGAAAGAGACATGCATAGTAAGTAAGAAGATAAAGAAAGAATGTGATAAGGGGGATTACAATAAATATTTGTTCTTGTTCAGTCAGTAAGCTGTGTCTGACTCTTGTCACCCCATGACCTGCAGCATGCCAGGCTTCCCTGTCTTTCACCATCTCCCAGAGTTTGCTCAAACTCACATCCATTGAGTCAGTGATGCCATCCAACCATCTCATCCCCTGTTATCCCCTTCTCCTCCTGCCGTCACTCTTACCCAACATCAGGGTCTTTTCTGATGAGTTGGCTGTTTGCATCAAGTGACTTCAGCTTCAGCATCAGTTCTTCCAATGAATATTCACAGTCGATTTCCTTTAAGATTGACTGGTTGGATCTCCTTGCCATCCAAGGGACTCTCAAGAGTCTTCTCCAGAACCACAGTTTGAAAGCATCAATCCTTC
This sequence comes from Redunca redunca, assembly GCA_006410935.1. NCBI lineage: Eukaryota > Metazoa > Chordata > Mammalia > Artiodactyla > Bovidae > Redunca > Redunca redunca. The sequence continues at coordinate 2,363,712 of SJYQ01007700.1, forward strand.
GGCGCTCAGCTTTCTTTATGATCCAACTCTCACATCCATATGTGACTACTGGAAAAAAACATAGCTTTGACTGGATTGACGTTTGTTGGCAAAGTAATGTCTTTGCTTTTTAATTTGCTGTCTTGGTTTGGCATACCTGTTCTTCCAAGGAAGAAGTGTCTTTTATTTTTTATTTTATTTTTTTGAATGTCTAGTTTGATTTTTTTTTAATTTTTATTTTAACTTTAGTTTACTTTACATTACTGTATTGGTTTTGCCAAACATTGACATGAATTAACCACGAGTGTACATGTGTTCCCAAACATGAATCCCCTCCCACCTCCCACCCCATACCATCTCTCTGGGTCCTCTCCTTGCACCAGTCCCAAGCATCCTGCATCCTGCATCGGACATCGACTGGCGATTCATTTCTTACATGATAGTATACATGTTTCAATGCCATTCTCCCATCTCATCCCACCCTCTCCCTCTTCTCTCTCTCCCCCAGAGTCCAAAAGTTCACTCTCTAGATCTGAGTCTCTTTTGTTGGCATACACACCGAAGAAGTGTCTTTTAATTTCATGGCGGCAGTCACCATCTGCAATGATTTTGGAGCCCAAGAAAATAAATATGCTACTGTGTCCATTGTTTCCCCATCTATTTGCCATGAAGTGATGGGACCAGATGCCATGAACTTAGATTTTGAATGTTGAGTTTTAAGCCAGTTTTTCACTCTCCTCTTACACCTTCATCAAGAGGCTCTTTAGTTCCTCTTTGCTTTCTGCCATTAGAGTGGTGTCATCTGCATATCTGAGGTTGTTGATATTTCTCCCAGCCATCTTGATTCCAGCTTGTGCTCCATCCAGCCCAGAATTTCGATGATGTGCTCTGCATAGAAGTTAAATGACCAAGGCGGCAATGCACTGCCTCGTCTTACTCCTTTCTCGGATTTGTACCAGTCAGTTGTTCCACGTAAGGTTCTAACTGTTGCCTCTTGACCCGCATACAGGTTTCTCGAGAGATGGATAAATTGATCTGGTATTCCCATCTCTTTAAAAATTTTGTACAGTTTGTTGTGATCCACACAATCAAAGGCCTTAGCATAGTCAATGAAGCAGATGTTTTTCTGGAATTCCCTTGCTTTCTCTATGATCCAATAAACGTTGGCAATTTAATCTCTGGTTCCTCTGTCTTTTTCAAAACCCAGCTTGTACATCTGGAAGTTCTTAGTCCATACACAGCTGAAACTAGCTTAAAGGATTTTGAGCATAACCTTACTTGCAGGTGAAATGAGTAAAGCAATCCGGTAGTTTGAGCATTGCTTGGCAGTTCCCTTCTTTGAAATTGGAATGAAAACTGATCATTTCCAGTCCTGTGGCCACTGCTGATATTTCCAAATATGCTGGCATATAACATCATCATCTTTTAAGATCTGAAATAATTCAGCTAGAATTCCATCATCTCCACTAGCTTTTTTTTATAGCAATGCTTCCTAAGGTCCACTTAACTTCAAACTCCAGGATGTCTGGCTCTAAGTGAGTGACCACACCATCATGGTTATCCGAGTCATTAAGACCTTTTTTTGTATAATTCTTCTGTGTATTCTTGCCACCTCTTCTTAATCTCTTCTGCTTCTGTTAGGTCCTTACTACTTTTGTCATTTCTTATGACCATTTTTGCATGAAATGTTCCCTTGATCTCCAATTTTCTTGAAGAGATCTTATCTTTCCCACTCTATGGTTTCCTCTACATCCTTGCACTGGTCATTTAAGAAGGCCTTCTTATCTCTCCTTGCTATTCTCTGGAACTCTGCATTCAGTTGAATATATCTTTCTCTTTCTCTCTTGTTTTACACATCTCTCTTTCCTCAGCTACTTATAAAGCCTCTAAGTCAGATTAATTTTATTCCAAATATTAAAACAAAATCTGAAAGCAAACAACATAATTTGTAAAAGTTGCTGTGATGCACCAAAAGAAAAAAAAAAACAAAACAAACAAAAACCTGGGACTAGAAGTTAAGATACCTGGATCCTCATGCTATTTTTTAAATTAATTTTCTGGATGGATTTATTTAAGTAATGTTTTCTAGGTCTGTTTATTTATCTAAAAATGATGAGAACAGGTTTAAACGCCTTCCCTAATTTCATCTATCTCAAAATTCGTTTATATTTATACTTCTATGAAAGTATATCCATCATTTTTTCTTTCTTAAGGATATAATGAGATACCATTTTAATCATAATATTTGGGTTCTACATTAGGTGAATAACAAGTGGTGGAAGATTCACTCCTTATTCTGGAGAAACTATAGGACTTACAGGCAGCAAAATTCCCAAATACTGAAGTCTTTTCTAGCATCTCTCTATACCTGTCACTTTTCTTTGCTCCTATTTCACAACCTTGTCCACAGATAACTGAAAGGTCATTATTAAATTATCCATCAGTTGGGCTTATCCATATATTGCTTAAATTTATTACTATAATCCTCTTTTAAAGTTTCTATCATACACTGATCCACTCAGTAAGTCTTTAATGAATGGTAACCATGAGATAAACATTTTGCTCAATGCCAAGTATGTTTTTCTGGGGGAAAAAAAGACCTTTACATTGCTTATAGTGGTTGGGAAGATAGAGAACAATAGGAAAAAAAAAGTTCATTCATAAATAAATTAAAATTTTGTAAATGTAAGCAAACAAGCAAAGGGGTACTGTTATGTAAATGATGGAAATGAATTATTTAGACAGAACAGTCACTTTGGTGCTATTAAAACTGAGATTGGAAGGATGAGATATAGTCAGCCATGGAAGAGCAAAGGGAAAGATAAAGGAATACAAAGACCAGTAATTAGAGCATGAGTATGATTGAAGAGTGCCCTGAGTGAGGTCAGAGGAGCAGGGAGATGGCAGTGACTGGACTTTGTGCAAGGTTTCATTTTTATTTTTTATCAAAGCACAGTAAGAAGTTGTTGAAGGACAATAAGTTGCAAAATATGATCTCATCCTTTCAGAAAACAAAAAAGCAAATCTGTACTGCATTGCTTGGGCCAACCTTACAATCAGCCATAGAGTTTTGTCCATTTCATTTCTAAAAAAACTAGAGTCAAGAAGTTAATTTGTCCCAACATGTATATACCCAGAAAGAGGAGGAAGCAAAGACATAAACCAGCTTGATTTGATTGGAAAGCCAGTGCCCTTTCTGGTGTGCCTCCCTATCTCTCTGTAGTCTATCAGTTTTATCACAGGAAAACTTCATTGTAGGCTGTTTGAGAACATGGATTTATCTCCTGGTCAAGTTTTACAAGAGGTGGTCTAGTTGCAGTGGGATGAGACGGTCAGGAAGAAAGAGCAGAGGAGTCAGCGGGCATTATGTGTATCTGCAGAAAGGGGGCTTATGACATGTCAGAGGGACCCTCATCTTCTCCTTGGGCATTTGCCAGAGGCCGGCATGTCACGCCATGGGGGAGGGGTAGTGTGCCAGCTCTGTGGTGTGATCATTCTGGCGCATCATGCTATGTAAGGCCAGGCCAGAGACAGAAGACGTGGCTGTGTGCAGTGTCGGGAACCTGAAGATGAGCTGATGCCCATCAGGAGTCAGAAAAAACTCTGGATTGAGATTTGATTTTAAAGGAAAGCGGAAAGGAATAAAAAATAACATCACATATGTGTGTGGTCTGTTTTGAAGCTAGAAGCCTAGCTATTTAGCTTCTTCTGCGTGTTCCTTGAGGTGAGGTGAAGTGAGTGAAGTAGCTCAGTCGCGTCCAACTCTTTGCGACCCCCTGGACTGTAGCCCCCCAGGCTCCTCCGTCCATGGGATTCTCCAGGCAAGAATACTGGAGTGGGTTGTCATTTCCTTCTCCAGGGGATCTTTCCAACTCAGGGATCGAACTCAGGTCTCCTGCATTGCAGGCAGACGCTTTAACCTCTGAGCCACCATCTTCCTTAGTAGTCTTATTTTGGCCTTAATGAATCTGGCAAATATTTATGTGGCATTCCTCAGTTGCTCAGTCATGTCCAACTTTTTGTGACCCCATGGACTGTAGCCTGCCAGGCTCTTCTGTCCATGGAATTTTCCAGGCAAGAATACTGGAGTAGGTTGCCATTTCTTACTCCATTATATGGCATTAGATATTGCAACATAGTCTAGTTAGCATCAAAATACATTAACTTAGACTGAAATATGTCAGGAATAATTACTTTGGAATCAGTTGAGCATACATTTAAGTATTTTTTTTTTTAGAACTAACATATGATTGCCACGTAGTATAAAATACACAATTTTTTTAGAAAAAGTCTCCAACTCAGAATCTTTCCTATCAACATATACATATACGTATATTCTAGAAACAGGTGGTGTTAGCAATCTTTAAATATATTTGTCTGTGAATTTTCCATAGATGTGAAAACATACATAGAAACATATGCATGAATCTAACCATAGTTTCCTCATCTCATTCACCCCTGAGAGCTCAGTTTGAGCAGCAATGTTCTCAGTGTTTCAAACTTTTTTACCTCTTTAGATGGTCACATGTTGCTGGCAACCACAAGTGACCTCCCATGCTTAGGTAACTGCCCAATCTTGCTCTCTGTGGCCACAACAGCATTACAGAGGAAAAGAGACAAATGAAGCTCTTAGAGGAGGTTGGCAAAAGTCAGCTAGTACCAAATGCTCTTGCAACCCTGGTCAAGTGAAGGTTTTCTTACACATTTCTGAATCACACCCTAAAGATCACTGTGTTTCCATAGCATCCTGTGGCTTCTTCACGGGACGTGACTGTAGAGAGGAATGAATTCCCTTTATCGAGGGTCACATCCTTCTCTGGCTGTAATTAATAGGCTCATCTCTTGTGGCTAAGTGTCCCCTCCAAGCAGCGGGAGCTGCAGACTTAAATTTTTCAACTTCAACTCGCCTCCCTTGAAATAGCACCCATGAAAATATGATTATGCTCCTTTGCTCAGGAAGCACACCTCTACATCATACTATAAATCAGAGAGATTTTATTTTATGAAGTAAACATGAGGCATTTTCTTCATGATTGAACTAGTCCTGTGGCAGAAAATTGGGAAGATTCTAGTTCTATACTCTTGTGAGATCTTTATCAAATGACATAAAAGATCCCTCCCTTTGCCCTAAACATAGGTCATAAGTGAATTTCAGTTGCTTGGAAGATGAAGGTCCTCCAAAACCATGCCCTCGCTCCCTTGTCTGATCTCCCTGCTTTATATAATCTCTGTGATTCACTTGGTCCCTTAGGCATTCTCTTGTACTGCCATTTTTTCACAAGCTTATGTCTCTTAAGCAACCTGAATGCAAAAATTGAGTCTTTTAAATTTTCAAATATCCTTTCAGAAGATAATGAGAACTGTATAATAGGCATCATATCAGAGATATTTTAGTTTTGCCATTCTTTCATCTCCTTGATAGCTTTGGCAAGCTGTAGGGATTCACAGTCCTTTCTGATTGTTTGAACTTGGTTTCCCAAGGATGAAACAAAGGAAGCAGTTCTGTGTTTGAAAGGACCAAGTGGAGGTTACTGTTATAAGACAGAAGCATCATAAAGACAGTCTGGATTTTGTAATTTGTATGTGTGATCTTTCATGAGATTAGGAAATGGCTCTACAATTAATGAGAGGAGGAGATGAAAATAGGAAAAGAAATGAGTCTTGTGATAATGGGTTGCTCATTTGCGCTCAGTCACTCCAGTCGTGTTTGACTCTTTGTGACCCTATGGACTGTAGCCCGGCAGGCTCCTCTGTCCACAGGTTTCTCCAGGCAAAAAATCTGGAGTATGTTGCCTTGCCCTCCTCCAGGGGATCTTCCTGACCCAGGGATCAAACCCGCATCTGCCGGCATCTCCTGAATTGCAGGTGGATTCATTACCCCCTGAGGCACCTGGGAAGCCCTGATGAGTTGCTATCTAAGTGTCAAAATAGAGGAATAAGCAGGAAGGAGAGTTGAAAGTCAGGGCTGAAATTAGAAGTGGGCATTCTTTAAGAGCAAACCACCCACTTCCTAATATTGCCTCAGAACTCCAGAAATCAATCAGATTAAAATTGCTTGTTTTTTTTTTTTTTTTAATTAAGCAAAGGGAGGCAGATAATTTTCAAAAAGAAATCCTGATTCTCATTCTAGTCTAAGTATTATCTCAGTGGCCATTTTGAATAAGATTGTCTTCATTGTTGCAGCGAAAGATTTTAAAGGCCACAGAGTATCCACAAAGCTCTACCGCTGACACCAATAATAGTGGTTTAAAGGCTGATAACGATTCCCAAATGACAATGTACAAATATAATTTCTTACTGCAAATGTTCGCTTATAATTCTCTGCTGGAGGACAGGGAGCAATATAAAAACATGGCAGTTTGCATGGACAAACATCATTTTGCTCATTGTAATTACTGCAGCCGGTCTTGGTATATTCTCAGTAGTAGAATTTTCACCATCCAGAAGAAGCTTTGCTCTCCTCAGTAATATTCAGGACAGATGGAATTGAATTGCACATTCTGTGCCACTCTGGAATATTACAGACCTCACATTAATGTTGTTAGGTGAGACTCCAAGTTCTAAAGAGGGCACAAGTTTACTTGAGCAAAGACTAGTTTTATTATGGTCACTTTTCTAACTTTAACCTTCTTTTTAGTTGACTTTAAACTATTGTCTGATATGGAACAATTGCCCTTTATCCTCTTCCCTTTAAAGACTAGAATTAAAAATATTTATGGTTCGCAGTAATGCATTCACTTCTATTGCAAAATGTTGCCAATTGGTGTTTTTCTCCTCTTTTTCCAAAGATGATTACATGTTCACAATTTACAAGGTATTGTACACATTTCAGCAGGAAATTGTAAGCCTTTATCTTTTGACAGCAAGAAGGAATTACTGCCCTTTTTTAAATAGCCTCCCTATTTTGTCCAAATAAATGATTCATGCTGGAGACTTCATGATGTCTTTTGTTGGTTTCTGTGAATTTCAACACAGGCAGTCAAAAGGAAAAAGAAGTAATGCATTTCTGAAAATTTCAGAAAATTATAGGTTTTATATGGGAAGGAGGATGCATTCAAATATCTTTAGTCCTGGTTTCTTCTTCCTTCTATGCTTTATTAATGCAAGGCTTAGAGCAAGGAAAAGGAAATAAATGAGAGGGTAGGAAACGAATATTTTTCCTTCTTTTTCCGAGGACTGTTTAGTGCCCCTTTTCCTTATCCTCATAGGAATCAAACAAAGTAAGAAATGGCTACAGCCATGTTGACTAACACTTACCACTGCTATCTGAAAACCCCTCTTTATTTGAAAATAACAGCATGTCTTTACTAATATGATTTCTTCCATAGTTTCTGATCATACATTTTTTTAGTTAAGTTTGTGCAGTAATATTGTTTTTGGTGTTATCTTCCTTTTAGTTTACTTAAACTCTTTCATCTCTTGGATATATATATATAGTTAGCAGGTGACTTAAATGTCCTCTAATCTATAATGCTTATTATTTACCTTTGCGCATAGTAAATTCCTTTGGCGCCCCATCTAGTGGGCCAGTAAGAAGTGGGTAAAAGTTTGCAATATTTTTACTAATAGCCAAACCATAGCACTTTGCTTCTATCTCTCAATTGCCCAGGCCCCAGGGTTTCTCAACTTCAGAGTTTGACATTTTGGCCTGGAAAATGATTTGTTGTGGAGGGCAGATTTATGCATTGTAGTACCCCTTATTGGCATCTACCAATAAGACGCCTTTAGCGCTACTCTCAATTGTGACAGCTAAAACTGTCTACAAACATTTGCCTAATGTCCCTTGGAGAACAAAATTACTCCTGATTAGAACCACTTGCCTAACCCATAAATGCATACCTTTGTACATACTTGAAGTTCTTTGAAAAGGATTGCAGAGGCATCCACCATGTCTTCCAAGTATCTGAAGAATAAAGGAGATTATAAAGGTATGTATCCTCTTTTGCCTAATCTGAACACATTAATTGCTGAGGTGTTATACGTTTAACCCAGACACACACATATACACACATGGACATGCACACACATTTGTACAATGTGCATCCAGATTTTTAAATCACAATTTCTGTTCTATATCAATTATGGTAAACATAGTAGTGATTTTTCCCAGGTGGCACAGCTGTAAAGAATCTTCCTGCAATGCAGGAGATGCAAGTTCAATTCCTGGGTCCAGAAGATTCCTCTGGAGAAGGAAATGGCAAACCACTCCAGTACTCTTGCTGGGAAAATTCCATGGACAGAATAGCCTGGCAGCTACAGCCCATGGGATTGCAGAGTCAGATGTGGCCAAGCAACTGAACATACACCCAGCGCTACCTATTTCAGTCCCCCTTGAATCTTAAGAAATAAGGTGAACGTTTCTCCATATCTTACACACCTTGGAAGCCAGGTGTTTTTATAGCAGCACGTGCTATATTTTAATAGAATCTAGTTTTTAAATTTCCTTTGCAACTTGCTTTTAAGTCCTGTCAAAATCTCATATGTAAAACTGTCAATAACAACAGCAAGCATAATAATAGTAATATCAGATGGTTGAAAAGACAAAATGGAAAAACGTGTATGAGATTGGTACCTCAGTTTTACTCAAAAAATAACTTATAACTGTTTAAATTATGAGGTGGTATGTGTTATGATGGTGTAATTTTCCTACCCCTCAAACCTCTCCATTAAGCCTGTATTTTGAAGAGTCTCTGGATTGTAATGGAAAAGTCTTGAAGCTGTGGGACTTCAAAAGACTTCAGAAAATCTGGGATTGACTTTTGGCTCTGATTCTTATTTGATGAAACAATCTGAAAATTGTTAGCTTTTAGAGTCTCACTTTTCTTGGAAAGATGAAAAAAAAAAAGAACACACATACATTTGAAAATATTTGAAAATGCTGAGGCATAGCAGAAATGCATGGTTCTTTTTAATGATTGGTAAATAATCCAGAAAGACAAATAGAAAAAGATGTCCTTACTGAATATGCCATCCCTACGTATGCCAAGTAAGTTATCAACCTGTGAGCCTAGGGAAAACTATAGAGAACCTGGTGATGGCTGACATCAAAATAGAGAGGCTCTGAATGCGGTGGAATCTTCCAGGGTCAGAACAAAGCTGCTCAAAGGGTCAACTCTGCAGATAAAGGGCAAAGTAATGGTTCATTTCTCAGTGTGATTGGCAGCCACCTTCAAGTCTGTGTTGTTCCAGCAGGTCCCTACTGCCCTGTCGGCAGGCACAGCCAAGCATCAGAAGCCTGATTCTTACTCCCCTGTCACCTCCCTACATCTCTATAAACACACGTCACCACCACCTGTCACAGTCTCCTTCCTGGCTCTCTGAACCTCTAGGGGAGTTATTCCCTTTAGAATAAAAAAGTTAATGGGTTTGGCAAATTCTCAGGAAGTGGAGGGCAGAGGAAAGATGCTTTTTCAATACAGTTTTAAGGCAATTTTGAAGTGTCGAGTCAAGACTTTGAGGAATCCATGACCTCTTAGTCTAGCACATTACTACTTTTCTTTATATGCTGACTTCAAGATCTCTGCCAGGGTGGGAGCAATGTTACAAGCCCTGCTCTTGGCATTCATCCAGCTTCCTTTCAGCTCATGGCAGACATCTGCTATGACCCCCTGCCCTGAGACCCAAATGTGAAGCAGAATGCTTTTATAGGACCTACAGTGAGAATCACTGGCAGGGAAAAGTGCTTCCTTGATGATTCATTCCGATAAGAAAACTGATGACATAAGGTTTTCTTTTAAAAATTATTATTTTGAACATCAGTTCAGTTTGGTTGCTCAGTCATGACCAACTTTTTGTGACCCCATGAATCGCAGCACACCAAGCCTCCCTGTCCATCACCAAATCCCAGAGTTCACTCAGACTCAGGTCCATCGAGTCTGTGATGCCATCCAGCCATCTCATCCTGGGTCATCCCCTTCTCCTCCTGCCCCCAATCCCTCCCAGCATCAGAGTCTTTTCCAATGAGTCAACTCTTCACATCATGTGGCCAAAGTACTGGAGTTTCAGCTTCAGCATCATTCCTTCCAAAGAAATCCCAGGGCTGATCTCCTTCAGAATGGACTGATTGGATCTCCTTGCAGTCCAAGGGACTCTCAAGAGTCTTCTCCAACACCACAGTTCAAAGGCCTCAATTCTTCGGCGCTCAGCTTTCTTCGCAGCCCAACTCTCACATCCGTACGTGACCACTGGAAAAACCATAGCCTTGACTAGATGGACCTTTGTTGGCAAAGTAATGTCTCTGATTTTCAATATGCTATCTAGGTTGGTCATAACTTTCCTTCCAAGGAATAAGCATCTTTTAATTTCATGGCTGCAATCACCATCTGCAGTGATTTTGGAGCCCCCAAAAATAAAGTCTGACACTGTTTCCACTGTCTCCCATCTATTTCCCATGAAGTGATGGGACCAGATGCCATGATCTTCGCTTTCTGAATGTTGAGCTTTAAGCCAGCCTTTTCACTCTCCACTTTCACTTTCATCAAGAGGCTTTTTAGTTCCTCTTCACTTTCTGCCATAAGGGTGGTGTCATCTGCATATCTGAGATTACTGATATTTCTCTCAGCAATCTTGATTCCAGCTTGTGGTGCTTCCAGCCCAGCGTTTCTCATGATGTACTCTGCATATAAAAGAACACTTACAGCATATATGTACAATATCAATAATAACAGCACTAGAGAAGGTTGTGTATCTCCCACTCAGTCCCTTAAGGGTGTCATCCACAGTTCTATTTATATCCTTCCACAAGATAGATAAATGCTGCTCTAAATTATCATTCCCTTTCTTTTTAAGGTGTTACTAAATGTATTTGGAGATCATTTGAATGTTTTGAATATTTTTACAATTTATACAAATAGACTCATGCTATAAGATTTCACCTAAATGTGCTCTTGAATTCATTTTAATGTTCCTTAAATGCATGGGTCCTGCTGCAATTCATTCAGCTTTTTCTGTTGCATACTATTCCATCCTTCTCTTGATGGGTCTGTGGCCTTTCCACTTGTTGTGACTCTATGTTGTGCTTATGTGCATTCTTGTCAATGACATCTAGTGCTCATGTATGGAAATTTTCTAGATTATGGATTTAGGAGTGGAAGTGTGGTATCACATGGCAGCCACACATTCAACATTTTGAGGTAATATCAAATGCCTTTTCAAAATAATAATACTCTTTTTCACTCCTAACTTCTGTGGCAATTGTTCCTTCTTATCTCTTTACATACTTGACAGTCTTTGATACCATCTAGCTTTTAAAAGTTATAGGCCAATCTGATGAACTGAAATAGCATCTTCTTGAGGCTATGAATTACAATTCTCTTATTACTCATAAGTGAATACTTTTCTTAGGTTGTTGGTTGTTTGGTTTCCCTTTTCTGTGAAGGGCCTAATTTTATACTTTGGCCCCTTTTGTTTTAAATTTGGAATTTGTTTCATATGTATCTGTAGCAGGCTTTATATGTTTTGGAAAATAGCTTTTGGAGTAGTTTGTGTTCCTTGTCTCAATTTATGGCCTATTCTTTTCACTCTGTTTTGATACTTTGGATGAATAGTCATTATTTTATTATAGTTGAATTTATCCACTTTTCCCTTTGTGGTTTGTGCTTTGTTTATATGTGCATGTGGATATTGTTAAAAAGTACTTTTTCCTGCCGTGATCATTCAAGGTATTCTCCTATAATATGCTCTAAACATTCAAGGCTTGTTCTTCAAATGTCAATCTTTCAGCCTTGTGTTATTGCTTTTGTCTAGAACATAAGGTTTTGGTGGAGTATCATTATTTCCATATGAATAATTTCCCCAGAAACCTCTATTGAAAATTCTCATTTTTCCCACTGAAAAATATCAGATCAGCCATAATCAATTGGGTTTCCTTAATTACATGTGTCACTTTCTGGTCTCTCTATACTGGTCCATGGTTCAATTTTTATATTCTTGTACTATTCACACCAGGCTTCCTGAGTATCTCAAATGATAAAGAATCTGCCTGCAATGCATGAGACCTGGGTTTGATCCCTGGGTTGGGAAGATCCCCCAGAGGACGGCATGGCAACCTGCTCATCCCATGGACAGGGAGGAGCCTGGTGGGCTAGAGTGCATGGGGTGGCAAAGAGTTGAACATGACTGAGCAACTAACACTTTCACTATTCACTTAGCCAAAGTAACAGTGGAAGATTTCAAAGGCAGTTCAGCATCTTAGGAAAACTTCTACCATGGATGAAATTCTTTTGAGTTCCACTTTCCACAAAGCAAATACCATGCCTTCTTACTCACTACAGTTTTATATTATTGATATTAGCCCCTCTTCAGTTTATTCTTTTTAGGGAATGTTTAATCATGTTTGATCTTTTGCTTTTCTAGAAGCACTTGAGAATGAGTTTTGCAAATCCCACAAGATGAAACAGCAACAGAGATGACAATATCACTTGCCTTTTGCTGTAAGTAACAGCCTCAGACTATTGACTTACAACCACTTATTTAGCTTCTAGTTCAGTGGTTTGCCAGAGTGAAGTGGGCTCTGCTAGACTGTCTTTCTGGCCTGAGCCAAGACTGGTTATTGTTAGATAATTAAGATGTAATAATACAGATGTTATTGTCAAGTGCAGGGTTAAATCTATTACTGTATATGAATGCACTCCAAAATATAAAGGCTTAAGAATAATACACACCTGCTTCCTCACATAATATTATGGTCAGGAGTTTGGGAGATTCTTAGCTGGAGGGGTCTGGCTCATGATTCTCAATGAGATTGCCATCAAGGTGTTGCCAGGGAGCTGCCATCTGAACCCATGACCAGAGCTTCAAGACTGGCCTCCATAGTGGCTCACTCACATGGCTCACAACGTGGTGCTGGCTCTTAGACACCTAAGTCCAGCATCACGTGGTTATCACCATAGGGCTTCATCACTGGCCTCATAATATAGCATCTGGATTCTGCAGAGCATTCATCCAAGAGACAGCACGCTGAACACTTGACTGTCTTTTATGAGAGAGTTGTGAATTTCCATCCTGTCATCTCCACAACATTCTACAGGCCATTCCTACTCAATAGAGAAGGGGATCAAAGGAGGGCATGAGTATTAGGAGGCTAGAAGGTGAGAATCATCAAGAGAAATCTTGGAGACTGTCTTCTATAGTCTTTTCTTTTTTTTTGATTGAAACATAAATTGCAGTAAATCTACATATTCTTACAAACAACTCCTCTCTGGATTTTAAAGTGCAGATATATTTAAAGATAGATTTCTACCAGGGAGGATCCAGGAAATGAGGTTTACAGTTTTAAAAGTCTTCCTCAGATTGTGCTTTAAAAAATAGCTCCTATTATAAAGAAATCTGGGCTTCTATGGTGGCTCAGACGGCAGTCTGCCTGTAATGCTGGAGACCTGGGTTCGATTCCTGGGTTGGGAAGATCCCCTGGAGAAGGAAATAGCAACCGACTCTAGTATTCTTGCCTGGAAAACTCCATGGACAGAAGTGGGCTACATTTCATGGGGTCACAAAGAGTCAGAAACGACTAGCAACTGACTTTTACTTTATATGTAATTTCTCAGTAAAGAATTATTGACATATTATATATGTTAATAATATAGTATTATTCTTTGGTGCTCAGCTTTCTTTATAGTCCAACTCTCACATCCATACATGACTACTGGAAAAACAATAGCTTTGACTAGATGGACTTTTGTTGGCAAAGTAATGTCTCTCCTTTTTAATATGCTGTCTAGGTTGTCATAACTTTTCTTACAAGGAGAAATTCTTATTAATTTTCTTTTAATTTCATGGCTGCAATCACCATCTCCAGTGATTTTGGAGGCAAAAAAAATAAACTTTGTCACTGTTTCCACTGTTTCCCCATTTATTTCCCATGAAGTGATGGGACCAGATGTCATGATCTTCATTTTCTGAATGTTGAGCTTTAAGCCAACTTTTTCACTCTCCTCTTTCACTTTCATCAAGAGGCTCTTATAGTTCTTCTTCGCTTTCTGACATAAGCGTGGTATCATCTGCATATCTGAGGTTATTGATATTTCTCCCAGCAATCTTGATTCCAGCTTGTGCTTCCTCCAGCCCAGCGTTTCTCATGATGTACTCTGTATATAAGTTAAATAAGCAGGGTGACAATATACAGCCCTGACGTACTCCTTTTCCTATTTGGAACCAATCTGTTGTTCCATGTCCAGTTCTAACCGTTGCTTCCTGACCTGCATAGAGGTTTCTCAAGAGGCAAGTCAGGTGGTCTGGTATTCCCATCTCTTTAAGAATTTTCCACAGTTTATTGTGACCCACATAGTCAAAGGCTTTGGCATAGTCAATAAAGCAGAAGTAGGTATAACTGGTGGCTCAGAGTTTAAAGTGTCTGCCTCCAATGTGGGAGACCCGGGTTCGATCCCTGTGTAGGGAACATCCCCTGGAGAAGGAAATGGCAACCCACCCCAGTATTCTTGCCTGGAGAATCCCATGGATGGAGGAGCCTGGTAGGCTACAGTCCACGGGGTTGCAAAGAGTCAGACACGACTGAGCAACTTCACTCACTCACTCAGGTGTAATTTTCTAAAGGAAATCAGTTCTGAATATTCACTGGAATGACTGATGTTGAAGCTGAAACTACAATAATTTGGCCACCTGATGCGAAAAACTGATTCATTTGAGAAGACCGTGATGCTGGGAAAGATTGAAGGTCGGAAGAGAAGGGGAGCACAGAGCATGAAATGGCTGGATAGCATCACCAGCTCAATGGACATGAGTTTGAGTAAACTCCGGGAGTTGGTGGTGGACAGGGAGTCCTGGCGTGCTGCGATTCATGGGGTCACAGAGTCAGACACAGCTGAGCAACTGACCTGAACTGAACTGATATATGTTAATCCTCATAACTACATTTACCCCTTTTAAAGTAGGCATTTATATACTCATTTTCAAGTTGAAGAAAGAAATCCAGGGCTCATATAACTTTTTCACATGTAAATAGCTACGTAGTGGCAGAGATGTGCTTCTAAACCTGGGCTGCTGCTGCTGCTGCTAAGTCGCTTCAGTCGTGTCCATGTCCGACCCTGTGACGCATAGACGGCAGCCCACCAGGCTCCCCTGTCCCTGGGATTCTCCAGGCAAGAACACTGGAGTGGGCTGCCATTTCCTTCTCCAATGCATGAAAGTGAAAAGTGAAAGTGAAGCTGCTCAGTCGCTCTTAGCGACCCCATGGACTGGCGCCTACCAGGCTCCTCCGTCCATGGGATTTTCCAGGCAAGAGGACTGGAGTGGGGTGCCATTGCCTTAGTCCTCAAATCTCAAGTGATTTCCAGGTAACCAATTGCCCAGTGAATATGTAGGAGGAGTTTCTTGGCATTTCCAGATAAAAGTGTTGGGCATAACTCGTTGGGTATGAATTTTCTGAAGGGTGGCTTATTTGTTCCATCCACATTTCAAATGAGTGACAGAACTGCAGAAATGCTCAGTCATTCTGTTAAGAAATGTCTCCTCCCTTAATAATACCAGAAGGAGTTTGTTTAGACCAGAAATGTAAAAGATGCCACAAAAAGTTCCCCTGAAATGAAAATAATTTCAGGATGGAATGCTATTTTTTCATGTCTTTTTAATATCAAATACTCACAACATGTATAACTCTAGTGAGTATGCTGCCACTAGAATCTTCCTTTCAAGGCAGTCATGAGATGGTGCTCTTCCTTTTTTAAAATTTTCTTTTTATTCCCCATACTGATCCACACTGTATCGGTAAATTCTTTATTTGAAGGGGGATATATTAATTACATAGGTAGAATAATACTGATAAATTGAAACAACCCTATAAATATATCTATAATTGAATTTCACCAGCTTCCCTGGTGGGAAGCTCAGATGGTAAAGCGTCTACCTGCAACGCTGGAGACCCAGGTTCAATCCCTGGGTCGGGAAGATCCCCTGGAGAAGGAAATGGCAACCCACTCCAGTACTCTTGTCTGGAAAATTCCATGGACTGAGGAGCCTGGTAGGCTGCAGTCCATGGGGTCGCAAAGAGTTAGACATGATTGAGCAACTTCACTTTCAGTTTTCATAAGTGAATTTATTCTAGAAATACCTTTGTGTGAAAAAAGTTTTTTCTGCCTCTTTGAAAGATATTTAGAATTGGTCCTGGGTTCAGGAGAAAGATAATATTATTTGAGCTACATGCTTAGGTGCCGTCATGTCTGACTTTTTGTGACCCCATGAATTATAGCCAACAAGTCTTGTCTGTCCATGGAATTCTCCAGACTAGAATACTGGAGTGAGTAGCCATTCCCTTCTCATCCCAGGGATTCTTCCCATCCCAGGGATTGAATCAGGATCTCCTGCTTTGCAGGCAAATTTGTGCCTTCTGAGCCACCAGGGAAGGGGTACCTAAAAAAACCATGTTACTTATTCTTTTTCTTTATAATTGTTTCTAATTCTTATTCTCACAAGTAACTTTGGCTACAGAAGCTCAAGTTTAATACTTCTTTCAAAAGTATTTTATAGCACTTCACTTTGACTTTTAGCTCTTTAAATCTCCCCACATATGGATTATGCAAATATGTTAGCCAGGGAGCACTGGTAAAATCCAGTAAATGAAAATCAAAGTGTTTTAAGTCAAA
Organism: Redunca redunca; assembly: GCA_006410935.1. NCBI lineage: Eukaryota > Metazoa > Chordata > Mammalia > Artiodactyla > Bovidae > Redunca > Redunca redunca. Next base: position 2,380,286 of record SJYQ01007700.1, read on the forward strand.
AACAAAAATTCAAGTGTTGTTTGAACCCAATTAAAACACAATATATCTGAGATAATAAGGTTAGCAATTGAGGTAATATTTACAGCAACTTAGATGCATGCCTTTTCAGAAGTTATCCATTAAATAAAGAAAGACAAATGTGCAGCATCTTCTTTGATATTCTGGCAGACTTTAATTAAGTCAGTCACTTCATCAAACCTCCTTGGAAATTTCTTTGTAATTTCAAGTGGCAACAATTTATCCTTCCCTTTAGTCCTTCTGAGTTATTAGATATAGTTGTTTTGTACAATTACTACAGTAGTCTCTGAGAAAGTTTGCATTTTAGTTTTAGGGTTTTAACTTTCATTGCAAATGTTAATGCAACATTAAAATTCAACATTTAAGTTCCCAGGAGCAAAGAAATGCAAAGGGCAAGGTTCTTTTAATGTGATTAATTTGTTATTCTATCTTCGGCTTCTCATTAGGACATGCATTTATGTTCCAAACTTACAAATTAAAAAAAAAAAAAAACATTAAGCACAGTTATTTCTTTCACAATTTCACTAAAAAGGAAGAACATTTTTTCAGTTACTATCCATTATAAAAAATATCTTAGTGTTTGCATGTGGGTAGGGAGGGGTGTGGGTGTGTGTTTAAGTTCTAGGTCCACAAAGTATGTTTTCTTTCCCACTCACAGATTCCCCTGGTTCTTTATTCAGGACATGTCTATACAGTATCAGCCAAACTTATCCAAAGGGAAAAGGTCTGGTGAAATATTCACTTTTAGTTTTGCAAGATAACATAAATGCAATTTTCTATTCTCTGTTAACAAAATTTCTACATATTTCTCAAAAATGTTAAGATTGTTGCCTCCATAAAACATCCTCTCCACCATGACTCACATTATTTCTGATAATCAATTTACAGTTTTCAAATTGCTTTATTCTACTAACATTTGATCAGTATCTGTGGAAGATATGCCCCTGTTTGGGGTATAAGTAAGCAAAAATTTAGAAGATGGACTTATATATTAAGTAAATTTGTGGTTCAAACGTGGGATCAACTGAATAGTTTGTGATATTTTGGGCAAGTTACTTTATCTTGACATTTTCAAGGGTAAAATGGGAGTGCTGTGGAATTTACAAAACTGAATTTTTATATGAATTAAATTATATTATGCATATCTGTGTGTGTAAAGACA
>SJYQ01007700.1:2397110-2408725 GCA_006410935.1 Redunca redunca
TGCTTCCTGAACTTGCATATCTGTTTCCTTTGTCAGGTTAAAGAATTTTTCAGTGATTATTTCTTAAAGTAAAATTTCTATCTCTTTCTCTCTTTTCCTTTGACCCTTGTAATGTGATAGTACACTTGATGTTGTCCCAGAGATCCCTTAAACTCCCCTCATTGTCTCTTTCTTCTTTTGTTTTGCTGTTCCAACTGAGTGAGTTCCAATGGTCTGTCTTCTAGTTTGCTTTTCTTTTGCAACATCTAATCTGTTATTGGTCCCATCTAGTGTACTTTTGATATAAGTTCTTATAATCTAAAGCTCTGACTAACTTTTTATTAATATGAATGTGAGAGTTGGACTATAAAGAAAGCTGAACACAGAAGAATTGATGCTTTTGAACTATGGTGTTGGAGAAGACTCTTGAGAGTCCCTTGGACTGCAAGGAGATCCAACCAGTCCATCGTAAGGGAGATCAGTCCTGAGTGTTCATTGGAAGGACTGATGCTGGAGCTGAAACTCCAATACTTTGCCCACCTGATGCAAAGAGCTGAGTCATTTGAAATGACCCTGATCCTGGGAAAGATTGAGGGCAGGAGGAGAAGGGGACAACAGAGGATGAGATGGTTGTATGTCATCACTGCGACTGAGTGACTGAACTGAACTGAATCTCTTTCTTGAGGTTCTCATTGTGTCCCTCTAATTTTCTCCTGAGTTCACTGGACATGCTTAGAATTGTTGCTTTCAGCTCTTTGTTTGGAAGAGTTTTTATCTCCTTTAGTTATTTTTCTGAGATTTTATCTTGTAATTCTGTTTGGAACATATTCCTTTGTTTTCTCATTTTGTCTGACTCTCTATGTTTGTTTATACTTATTAAGTGGGTTAACTACATCTCCCAGTCTTGAAAGAATGGCTTTATATAGATGCCCTATCAGAGTCAGTAGTAGGGTCCTCCCCGGTTGCAAGAGACAGGTGGCCCAGGGCTGTCCCCTGTGAGAGCTACATATGTCCTCCCATTGTAACTGGTGTTGCAAACCTATCAGTGTGTGTAAAGACCCCGAGAGGCTCAGATGCATCTGTTGCAGACACTATGGTGTTAGGGAGAGCCCCCAGATCAAGGGGCCACTTTGGCAGCGCTTTGGTGTTGGCTGAATCTGGCAGGATGGATGTCACTTTGTAAAGGGGCTCTGGTGCTAGCTGAGGGGACTTTCCAGGCCTGGCAGGGTGAGGATCTGCTTTGGAAATGTACCAGCTAAGTCTTCAGGTGAGCCTGGGGCAGGGGAAGAGATGCTGCTAAGTTAGAGGGGGAGAGTCAGCTGGCCCCTGTCAGTAGTGAGCAAGCTTGGTAAAGGGTGAACCAAAAGCAAACTGAAAACCAAAGAAACCCTGACACTGGCACCTGTCAACTCTTGTATACACAGAGAAAGTTCCAACAGATCCCTGCCCTTGGGTACATGCCCTAAAACTAATCAATAAACTTCATGTATGATTGAGTTACTTTTCAAACTGCAACCTCTGTGCTAAGACTTAGAGAGAGTGAATTTTTGAGCCTGCTTATTAACAGATCTTTCTTCACTTCCCACAGCCCTCCAGCTCTCTCAGCCATAAGCCCAGAAGCCCTGGGTGTTCCAAGCCAGGCATTATAAGGGGCTCATTTTCTTGGTGGAGGTCCCCGGACTGGGCAGTTTGATGTGTGGTTTGGAGCCCTTGCTCCTCAGGGAGGTCCTCTAAGACTGTTATTTCCCTCCTGCCTGTGGGTCACAGCACCTGAATTGTGAGTCTTAGCCAGACCACATCTCTGTCCTTCCTACTCACCTCAACCTGGCTTTTCAAAATTTTGGTTGTGAAAAATTTTTTTCTGCTAGTCTTCAGGTCATTCTCAGAGGTAGTTTCTTTGAGAGCATTGTAATTTGGATACGTCCCTGGGAAGAGTCAAGTCCGGGATCTCCTACTCTGCTCTTTTGCCCTGCCCCTCAAGGAAAAGAATTTCTTTAAGATGTATGCATATTGAGACTTCCCTGATGGTCTAGTGGTAAAGACTCTGCGCTTCCACTGCAGGTGGTGTGGATTTAATCCCTAGTCTGGAAACTGAGATCCCACTTGCCTGACACACAAAGGTAAAGGGGAGAAAAAAAAAAAACACATTTAGGGAGAATTCCATATAACTTCAATCTGTTTCTGCTAAGAATGCACATATTTGAAGTTAGTATATATTTAAACAAATTCTAGTCCTTTTCCAGACTTGTAACCTGAGGCAAATGCTAGGTTTACCATTTCTACTCACTTTCTTTGAAGGATTTTCTCTAAGCTCCCCACCTTGGAGGAAAAGTAATTAACCTCATTATGACTGTTTCTTTGCTGTGTATTTCCTCTGCACACCAGTGTATAGTTATTTTCATATCCTCTTGCACAGTTGTTTGCCTTCTGTCTCTAGTTTCATGAATGCCTGAAGGTATAATGATATCTGATTCACTGAGTTGCCATGAAGTTTATGTGAAAGAACATATGTTGATTCCCACCTCCAGGTCCTGTTACAGCTCTGGAGATATAGAGGAAATAAGATACTTGGGAAAGGGAAAAGCTTGGGGAACCTACTTGGCCCACCGTTGGTAAAAGAGGAATCCCTTATGAGTCCCCTTTGAGTGTTCTGGAATGTTTCTGTACATACTGGTTTATATTGGTAGCCAGGAGGCCACATGAAACTCAAAGCCATGGTCTCTGGTTGTTGGAAAATTTCATTTGTCTATTTATTTGTCATATACTTTGTTTTGTTTAGAAAATAACCAGTTGTCAGCATTTCTACATCAAAAGTTTTCATATAAAAATCTAAATCTCCTGCCATATTTGGCTGCAGTCCTGTCTGGCTGAAGCTGAGTAAGAATGCAGACTTGTATGTTTCCATGGATTGGATAGCAAACAATTCCTCTGTAGTTACAGAAGTAAAAGTAGAGCATTCGGTCATGGAAGTTTGTAGGTGAGTACTTGTTGTGATGGAAAGTTGTACACTTTCCCTTCAAATGTCTTCTATTTTCTTCATACAAAAGGAAGTCATAATACCAGCTGAGAGGGGATGGGGTGGTGAAGGGGAAATATGGAAAGAGCACATTTCACTAGCAAATTGTCACATTTCCACAACTCCTGAAATGAGCAAAGAAAAGTCTAACTTTTATTTTCTATAACTCATTTAATACTCTTCTCAATACTCCACCCCATTTAGGGGGAAAGTGAGGCTACAAAGACTTATCTAAAATCTGCCAATGAACAGTTCCCATGTAATCTCTATAAGGTAACATTTTTAATCAACTCACCATTTAGCTATCCAGTAGAGCTGTTCTTCTCACTCTCCTTTTCCCCAACTAATATCCAAGTATGTGGGAAATATTTCAGAATTCAGGGGAATATCCCATCCATACAGATTGCCATGCTTGTGCTGGTCTCCACTGAGGGGCGATGGGTGTGATCCTGGGTGTGCCAGTTGCATGACTGCAGAATACAAGTTCCATTATTTTGATTCAGGCATGGTCTAGTGAGACTTCAGCTTAGATCAGAGAACGCCAGATATGACTTCTTCACCGATCACATAGAATGCCCCACTTCCAATTAGCCTGTTCCAGCTTCCCCAGGGCAATATCCTTCAATCAGAGCATCCTTGAAGCATCCCTTTATCCTACTAAGATTTCCCACTCCCCAGCCTGCCTTTGCATCTCTGCCAAATGCAAGGGATAATGGCTACTCCCTTGCTAGAGCAAGTTCTAAGTAAACAGCTATTGCTTGTCTTCATTTAGGTGATCTTTATTTATGTCCATAATTCAAAACCTCCTACTGTCACTTATGAGTTACATAACTTTGTGCATGTTTCTTGACCTTTGAGAGTCTTAGTTTCCTTATTCTAAGAGGGAGATGTTCGTGACACCTACCACGTAGAATCAAATTCAGTGAATAAAATGCATGTACAACTCCTACAAAAGGGTCTGGTACACTGTAAGCCCATAATAGTTCTCAATCTTTTTATTGATTATACTTATTTATTATTAGACATGAGAAAATAAACTGAGAGAATAAGAGACTTGCTTGAAGTCCATGGAGCTTCAATGTCTGAGTTGGGTGCAAACCCTGCTAGGTTCAAGTCTAGCGTGGCTTTTCCTAATTCAAGCAAAAGCATGGAGAGTACAATTAGCAAATGGTTTCCAAACGAAAGCAAGAAAGAATAAGGAAACAAGTGAGCAGAGTACATCTGTTACCTAAGTTGAAAGTACAAATGTGGATAAAGGGAAGAATCATTTAATCAACCAAAGTCTGGAGTTCAGTTGTATTGAATCTTGTAAAGAGGTAAATGATTTGAGAGCTGGAAAGTATAATACAGATCACTTAATTCTGTGGTTTTCAAACTCCATAATCATAGAGATTCAGAAAGTAAAGGCTTCTACTGTCATATTGAAATAGTAACAAAATCAAACTAAACTCCATTCATAAGTCAGTTTTTGGTTTTAAATGAGAGGCTGAGAGAAACTTTCAATTCTGTCTTCAACTTGATTTTTCCTGTAAATATTGTTAACAATGTACCATATCAATCATAACTCTCAGGAAATGGGTAAATCATGATTAAAATAAGAAGCCACTGAAATATTCTCATGAGACTCAAGTATTTTAGCTTGGAGTCTCTGGGAAGCAGATCCTCAGATAAGGATTTGTGTACAAGTAGTTTATCTGAGAGATAATTCCAGGGAAAACCTAAAGAGATAGGAAGTGAGATAGCAAGTAAGGTAGAGTCAATAGCACATGTGTTGATGAACATATCATTGCTATGGGAGCCTGGGGCTCAGCTAGTCTGGGGACACTCGGGACACAGTGAGGAGTAGTCTACAGAATTGTCTCCAGGAGGTTTGAGGAGTCTGAGACTTCAGTCCATCTTGGACTGGGGGATGATAACTCCCATGAACTCCTTGTTTGCATCTCTTACAGACTGCAGGCTCTTTGATGACAAGAGAACATTTCTAGCCAGAGAAGCGACAGGTATTCTTGGGAAAAATCTGCAGAAGACCTCCAGGGTCACCCAGGCTACGGCCTGGACAGGATGATGTCTGCTACACAAAGCCTAAAATTGAAAAAATACTGATTAAGATGTTTGTCTTAGATCTGTGTCTCTATCAAAACTCTTGATGTTATAAAAGGCAACAGATAAGCTGGAGAAAAAAAATGACCAGTGATATTATCATTCATACATAAATTATACATAAGGAAACAGATCACAAAAAGGCTGATAGAGAAAGAGGTAGAAGTCAGTAAAGTTAATTCATAAAACATATCATGGAAATGGTAAAAACACTGGGAAAGGAGTGTGGTTTGTTTCATTAATCTAAAAAGTTAATTAAAGCTGACCTACAGATTTCCCCATATGAGAAAGACCTCAATGCTGGGAAAGATTGAGGGCAGAAGAAGGGGGAGACAGAGGATGATACAGTGGGATGGCATCACCAACTCAATGGACATGAGTTTGTGTAAACTCTGGGAGATAGTGAAGGACAGGAAAGTCTGGCCTGGTGCAGTCATGGGGCCACAAAGAGTTGTACAGTACTTAGTGACCGAACAACATAGATTTGTCACCTAGGCTGCCAAGGGTACAGTGAATAGAGACTCTGATGAATATTACCTTTTGAAATGCAGTTTAGTCATCCAGGTCAGGGGCTTTTAGTTGTTCCTTCTCTTTGGTTTAGTTATTCCACTTCTGAAAACACAAACCAGGGGAAAAAAGGAAATATAGATAAAACAAAAAGCTCACTTTTTTTTTTTTACTTGAAACATTCAAATAGTTTAAAACATTAATTTACATGAACAATATCATGCAGATGGTTAAATATATTGTAGATCCATATGAAATGTATTATGCAAGCACTTTGCAAGGAGTTTTTACAAACATGATGTCTTAGACTTGTTTGATAGAAAGTTCCATACAGAACACAGGAAAGCTGTGAGGACTTGATATGTATCAGTTACTGTCCTAAGTACTTTTATATGTAGTTACTTAATCCTCTCAAGGGCCCAGTGATGTACTATTCTTACCATTCTCATTTTTGAGATGAATATGCTGGGGCCAATGAGACATTGAGTGCATTGTCCAAGATTACATATATAGTCAATGCAGAATTGAGATTCTAACCTAGGCAATGGGGCCACGTAACCTGCAAGACTCTCAACCAGTTCTTGACGGCTTTTCACAGGAGGGTCCTGGAAGGACAAACTGAATTTAGGATTCTGGTCAGTAGAAGGAACTTGCAACTCTGTCTCTCTTTTCCTCTCACCCTTTCTCCCTTTCTCCTCCCTCCCGTCTCTTTTCTCTTCCTTCCTTCCTCCTCACCTTCCTTCCTTCTCTGCTTCCTGTCTTTTCCTGTTTGCTCTCTATGCAGAGCCGTTTCCACCAAGCTGCATTGTAGGGTACCAGGTATTTTATGGACAAGACAACTCTTGTTTACACCCACTCCAGGTTCAATTCATGGCCACTATAAATGAAAGCTAATCTAGAGCTCTCTGAGCGAAGAACTTCTACCAAGACATCATGGTTGTTATTAATGATACTGTTTCTTAATACTATTTAATACTATTAATGATACTTATTAAAATATCTCATGTTTACAATGGTTTACACATCCATATTCCCTCCTATGGTTTCATCTCTGTAATAACCTTGTGAAGCATGTAGCTGCTGCTGCTGCTAAGTCACTTCAGTCATTCTGACTCTGTGTGACCCCATAGATGGCAGCCCACCAGGCTCCCCTGTCCCTGGGATTCTCCAGGCAAGAACACTGGAATGGATAGCCATTTCCTTCTCCAATGCATGAAAATGAAAAGTGAAAGTGAAGTCACCTAGTCGTGTCCAACTCTTAGCGACCCCACGGACTGCAGCCTACCAGGCTCCTCCGTCCATGGGATTTTCCAGGCAAGAGTACTGGAGTGGGCTGCCATTGCCTTTTCTGGTGAAGCGTGTAGAGCAGACATTAAAATCCCATCTTTTCAGTTGAGAAGGGTTAGAGAGACTCCTGGAAACACATTTCTGACAAAATAAGCTCAATCAGACAGACTTGGGTTCAGATCCCGTACCTGTCCTTCCCTTTGACTTTGAGCTGACTTTGAGCAGGACACTGAGCTTCTTTCCATCACCTTCTGTGAAATGAGAACATTTATTCATATGCAAATTCCTTTGGTTATTGGGAGATTTAACCAAGGTGATGCAGAAACTCCAGAGGAAAAACCATTGTTCTTTGTTTTTATTTGTTTGGTTGGTTTGATTTAGTTTGGTTTGTTTGTTTACCCATTGAAGAGAAGTTAGTATAATCTCTACTATAGTACTAGTAGATAAGTCTCTATGATTTTTTGCACCTTATCGCTTTTAAAGGTGGAAAAGAGCCATTTGTTTCCTTTTAGTTCTTCAGAGTTAGCCCTGCAAGAAAAGACTCACTGCCCAGAAGCAAGGAGTGTGATGATCCAGAAGCCTGAAGTAATTCATTTTTTCAGGATCAGCCTTGGTTTTCAAGTCAAAGTCACGCTCCTCTTTAGCCAGACTCCAGCCAGTGGCCGTGCAAGTCAAGTAGCTGACATCCGCTTTTCCCAACAAAGCTCCCAGAAAGTAACAGAGCAAGGAAGTGGTTTAAGGGTTCAGGGACTTTTTCATTTCCATCCAGGATAGGCTTCCTCAGATGGGTCTATTCCAGACTGTTCATTCCGCTGAAAGAGGCTTTGTCGGTTCTAACTCAGCATGCTAACTGCATCTCAGCTGGTGCTTCCCAGAGGTCACAGCCAACTCACTGATTGATGCAGCTGGGAAAGACAAGGTTCTGGTCAAGGTTTCTAGACTTTGGTACCATGGGCATTATGTGCTGTGGGGTGTGTCATGCGCATTCAAGGATCTTTAGCAAGATCCTTGCATTCAACCCACTAGATCCTCATAGAAACTCCCCAAGTTGTGACATTGTGACAACCACAATTGTCTTTGGACATTTCCTAGTACCCCATGTTGAGAATCACTGGTTGAGACAAATCCTTTAATTTTACCAATGAGGAAATTAAAGCCCAAAGTGTTAACTTTAGTTGCCCTTTTTCGCTAGCCAAACTAAAGACAGAACTGGGCCTAGAACCCAAATTAATGCTGTTTCTAATCTAGGACTTTTTTTAGATTTTGAGTTAGAAAACAGGATTTATGAGAAAAACACTATTTTCATCTACTTTAAGAGTAGAATTTCCATAGGTGAAAAATTCCAGAACAAAAGATACTTTCTTTGTTCTTTTTCTTGTTTATACCTCTTGCCAAGAAGGTGCTGTAACCTCTACCACACCACAGCCCTGAAAACAAAGTTCCAGTACCACCTGGGTTGCAGGTCTAAATTGCGTCTTCTTATTTGCATATGGAACAACTTGAAAATCATTGTGTAAAACTAAATTAGTCTCCCACCAATGAAACATGTCTCCTAAGTATCTGTACAGTATAGACTGGCCTTTTAAATAAATTTCTGTGTCATCTCTTGTAAAAAAAAAAAAAAAAGTTTTCCTTGGTATTCCACTCCGATTTCTCCACCAAGATGGGGAGCTCTCTGTGTTTCTGTGGCATCCATCCTGTGGTTACTGCAGTCAGAGCTTCCAGTCTTGTCTATTACTATCATCTCCTTGTCTGATTTCCCTCTCTGCCCTGTGAGCTGTTTGAGCATGATGGCCTGACCCTTTCAACATTTAATGTCTAATTACTGAATTCCTAACTGGGGAATGAATGAATGAATATTTAAGAGCTGCCAGATCAGTGTTCAAGGAAAAGAATTATAAAAGGAAGTTCTTCTCCTCATTCTTTAGGAATTTACTGTGTTTCTTACACTAATCTGGACTATATTCACATCCAAGTTAACAGGAAACTGTCTTGAAACACTTCTGTCAAATCAATATATTTGCAAATGTTCAGGTCTGGTGTTTACTTCCATATCCTTTAAATATGATGTGGGTAACTCTGTGTGACAACTTCTGACCTTAGCACTTTTACTTCAGCTCACTTTTACCCTCTGCTCTGAGATTTTAAGACCTGATTATAGGGTAATGAATTTGTAATGCTGCACAGGAAAATCTGTTGCTGAATGACTGACAAAAATAATTCAAATTCTTTTCATAAACTACATTCTATTATTTGTCAGACATTATTATGGAACAATAGTGATTACATTAGTCTCAGTAAAAAAAAAAAAAAAACACAACTCTGTAAAGCAGGACTATGCTGATTCAAATATTGTTTATCCAGGTATTTATTATAATAAGATAATAATCTTGCTGTGAATTAGCTATTGAGTGAGATGTTCTGGTTGTTTGTAAAGTTTAATTCCATGCCAGAAAATAATCTTGGGAGGTAGTCACTGTAACAGCTAATGAATAAATATAAAGCTTATTTTCAGGCATTTACACATTAGGAAATTTAGATTTTAGCCCTCATTATTTTATCACTTTCAATATAAAATTATAAACAGGTTTTGTCTTGAAAGTGAAATAATTTGCATGCATCAATCATAATAAGGAAAACAAGATTTAAAATTTCTCTTATATTACTGAAGTGAAGTGAATTTGCTCGGTCGTGTCCGACTCTTTGCAACCCCATGGACTGTAGCCCACCAGGCTCCTCAATCCATGAAATTTTCCAGGCAAGAGGACTGGAGTGGGTTACCATTTCCTTCTCCAGGGTATCTTCCCAACCCAGGGACTGAACCCGGGTCTCCCGCACTGCAGGCTGACGCTTTACCGTCTGAGCAATGGGGAAGTACTGGGGTACTTATCTGAGCTTCAGTTTGAAAAGGCAAAGAAGCATTTCTTTGGTATAATTAGCGTCAGTCTCATCCTTTGAATAACAATGTGTGTTAAACAAACAGTATTTAGTAAGCAACAGTATTTGCTTAGCTCTGCGCTGAGTGTTGGAGCATAAGGGCATTTACCTATAAATAATTTTAAAATGTGGTCATGACCATCAGAGACATTATACTCCCATTGAGAAGAAGGTATAAAAGTGTATATATATATGTGTATACATATATTATATAACAAATGCAGAAATGTATTAGTTGACATTTTTATTTGCACTTATAAGTTTATTGAGTCTAAGAGGTATAATTCAGGAAGGGACATGATACAATGGTTTGGGAGTCTTGGATTGAATCCTAGGTTCATCAGTCCTAGGTTCATCAATCCTAGCTGTGTGACCTGACACATTTTATACAAATTTTCTAGCCCATTGATTGTCAAACTGCTGCACATCAGAATTACCTAAGGTAGTTTTAAAAGTCCCCACTCTCAGACATTAGAATTTTGTAAAACTTAGATTTCAGGGTGACTTCAGTGAGCATCCAAGATAGAGAACAATTAATCTGTTTCTCAAACTTTAATGTGAATACCAATTGCCTTGTTCACTAGGGGAAATACAGAAGGCCTGGCATGGGGCCTGAGATTCTGCGTTTCTCAGAGGCTCCCAGGTGAAGTTAATCCTACCTGCCCTGTGGTTACGCTTTAAGTGGGAAAGTTCTAGCCGGCAATTATATCCCCCTGAAAATAGAGACAACCTTTGGAGGACTGATGGAAAGACTAGTCATCATGCACAGTGCCAGTCATATGACACATGTGTCTTATAATGCTGATTTCAACTTCCCTTCCCTCAAAATATGGACATAATTAGGGAGAGTCATCCCTTTCTAAAATGGATTATATCTGAATTTTACAAATTTTATTTGAATTTTCTTTTCTTTCCCTCTTACTTAGGCAAAGGCTAGTCATTGATCCTGGCTCTGAAGTTTATACAATCTCTTCTGCCCACACCTACCATATTCTAGCTTCATGGTCCTCCATATTGAAATCTCCCAGGACCATTTCATGGCATATCCAGGGCCTGAGCCCCCCACTAGACAAATTATTCAATATATGTGAGGATGATTCTAGTATGCTGCTCTGGTTAAGCACCACTGTTTGCCGGATTCTCTACGTTCCACTTGCTTGATGTTTTATCCACTTAGCATGCACTGAACTTCTACTCCATGCCAGCCAGCGTTGTGTTGGGCAGTGGGACTGATACAAAAAAGTAAAAAATAAGTAATAAATAGCAATAATGTATCAGTGCCTTGGTGGTGGTTCTTGTTGTGCTCCACCTTGTCTGACCCAACCCAGGGGTTGAACCTGGGTGTCCTGGGTGGCAGGCGCATTCCTGTCTGAGACACAGGGAAGCCCAGCTTGTCTAGGGTCCCAAGCTAATGGGTGGGGATTCAAACTCCGAGCTCTGACTCACAGGACAACCGTGTTCTCTAGGAGGCTGTGGTAAGCTGTGGGAAACACAGAAGTATGTAGTTTTAAGTTTGGAATGTGTTCTTTACAATTCTCTACCTTGGACTTCTTTTATATATATATTACTGGTTTTTATGCTCAGGTACAGTACAAAATCCTTAAGGTCAGAATCATGTTTTCCAATGATATGATTGAAACTTTTTAAACCTAGAACATAGCACAAAATTGAAAACAAAGTTTCTTTTCTCATTTTGCCTCGTCCTCTCCTCTCTTTCTCTCTGTGTATCATATATATATATATACACACACATATACATATGTATGTATACATGCACATATATATACAC
>SJYQ01007700.1:2414859-2432222 GCA_006410935.1 Redunca redunca
ATTATTGTAACTTTATTTATAATATGCTTATTGAAATGAAATTAGATAGAATACATGCATTTGAAATCTCTGGGAACCAACACTGAGTTCAAAGATGAAAAGGAAATAATTATTTAGAAATCCCGAGAGAGGTTATTTTGAACAATTGAAAAGTACTGTGTGAGGAGTTGTGATCATCTGGTGTTAGCAGGACACCTCTTTTCCAAAAAACTGGCTCACAGCTCATGGTTTAATCCTTTCACAAAAAGAAAGGTAGGCATTGACCCTCTAAGCTAACTATGGCAGCTTCATGAAACCATCAGAAACATAGTCTTCTTCCAACTCTCAGTTCCACCATTCCTGGGTTGTATGTTTTATCCTCATGATCCAAGTAAACAGGTGAAACTCCAGATATGTGCTTCAGAAAGCCAACTGGAGAAAAATTGTAAATATAATAGTTGTACCATTAATCCCTTTAAAGTGATGTCTATACATTCTCATATAACAAATCCACTTGAAACTCATTGGCCAGAACTCCATCACATGAACACATTTCTGTGTGCAAAGACTGGAAAATGTGTGTGTGTGCATCTGTGTTTAACTGGACAGCAAAAACACTGCTAAAAATTGTTGTGTTTTTTCAATCAGCATTTTTGTTTAATAAAGGAATATGAGAAAGTGGATTTTGGGGTCAGCCAGTAGCAGACCACCCTGTGATCTATACATTTGCTCTCCCAATATCTATGCATACACTGGGGAAGGCAAATGGCAACTCACTCCAGTATTCTTGCCTGGAGAATCCCATGGACAGAGGAGCCTGGTGGGCTACAGTCCATGGGGTCACAAAGAGTCAGTCAGGACTGAGCAACCAAACAACAACAAAAAGGCATATACCGCCTCCCTAGGCTTCAAAACTGTATATAGTTACTCTATCCACAAAGTCAAGGAAATCTGAGTGGTGGCCTGTCCTTTCCTGCAGGTTCAGATATAATTTTATGTGATCTAAAGACCAATAGACTAAAAATGTCATTCAGTGCTAAAGCATCTAATATATAAAATATAAGAAAGAAAATTTAAACTCCCTTTTCAGTAAAAGAGAGAATATGAAACTTAAGGGTAGTCAAGGGTAAACCACAATGATCAAATCTGCTGGGCAGGAATAGTGAAAGCTTCTTACTCTTGTTCCATCATTCAAAAAGATCTTCATTATTCATTAATCTCTAAGTCTGTATTTTAGAGGGGAATTAGAAAACATGCCCTTCTTGAGGGGCTATATCCTTCTGTGCAAGATTAAGAAAACACAATTTTTACTTTTTAGGATTGATAATCCTAAAATTGATACTTTTTAGGAAGGCAGGTATTGATAAAACCTGAAAGAAAATCAAAAATAAAATGAAGAAAAATAGACACCCTTTCCAGTTTTGGTGGGGGCCTCCCGAGGGGAACTAGTGGTAAAGAACCCATCTGCCAATGCAGGAGACATAAGAGACATGGGTCTGATCCCTGGATTGGGAAGATCCCCTGGAAGAGGGTATGTCAACCCACTTCAGTATTCTTGCCTGGAGAATCCTATGGCCAGAGGAGCCTGGTGGACTACAGTCTATGGGGTCGCAAAGAGTCGGACACAACTGAAGCAACTTCTCATGCATGCACATGCATATTTTGGTAGCATAATCCCCTTAAACTTTGTTAATCATCTGGCTCATTTTCTCATAGCCCATCCTATAGTAAATAACCACATCCAGCAGTGTCATCTAAGGTGTATTAAGCCAATCTTGTTTCAGATAATCTGTCTGTGTACAATGTGAAACTGGTGCCAGCTGGATGAATGAAATCCCAAGAAAGCCCCTTTAGCCATCTTGTACTACTGATGCTGTCATGTAGCAAAAGGGAATATTTACCTTGCATTGTTTGAAGGCAAAAAAATATCTAGAAGTAGTTTTTAGGAAGGCGGGTATTAATGAAACCTGAAAGAAAATCAAAAATAAAATGAAGAAAAATAAACACCCTTTCCAATAATTGGAACTGCCTCAAGTCTGGAAGTTTGCCTGGAGAGGTTCCCTCACTGGTTTTCAAGCCTGCTAAGGAGGACTTTTCAGTGTGGGAGCTTAAATTAGATCATCTCTAAGGTTCCATCTAACCCTGCCTTGCATATTTCTATGACTGTATGAAACCAAAGGCAAGTATTGGACAAGTATTGATTCAGTAGAATCCAGAGAGGAATGAAGCAACTACAGAAACATATCAAATTGTCTTGCAAGCTGCCATGAAAGATTTATGCTACTCCTGTAAGAGCAGCCAAAAAGTTAAGATTGTTCAATCTTCATTTTCCAGTTGACCCTGTGATCTATTTGAATTCCTGATACAGAGTTTTAGGGGCCATTTGATCTACTTTGGATTTCTGACAAAGGGAGTTATCATGAAATGAAAGGTCTCTATATAAATTTCATTTTATTCTTTAGGAAATATATTTTGTTCTATAGAAATTTTTTTTTGTAAATGTATGTTTAGTAAGTTTTGAAATTTGTGTTGATTGGTGAAATGAGGGTACAGTTTTTTGTTTTTGTTTTCATTTTTTTTCATGATATCTGAATCCATGTGGCTATGTTTGGAAGTTTTCTTTTTCTGTTGCTTTGACTGTTCACATGAACAGTGTGTGAATTTCCTGTCTGCATTTGTCTTTAAATCCAGAGATTTTGGACTCAGTTCTTTAATAAGTATATAGCACTATGAAACAGGTTATATAAAAATAATTCTGTTTTCAGCAAGGTACATGGGACATTCAAGAACTGAATGAGTGTGTCTAAGGAGAGAGAAAGACATTTACTTATTCAGTACATATTCACTGAGTCCTTGCATACCTGCCTTGTGTCAGTTGTTGAATTTGGCACTGAAGATAAAATGGTAAGCAGGTCAGACAGCGTGTCTTTCAGGTCTCACTAACTCAGCACCTGAGCAGTAATATAAGATAAATTGTGAAAATGTGGTGATAGAGAGAGAAATGGTCACACTAGGGAGAACACAGAAAGGGAAACTAACCTGGATTCAGCAAGTCAGAAAGCAATGCCATGCTGCAGCGTGAGTAGGAAGAGAGAAGAGTGAAAAAATAGGGTTTAACTGGTTTCCCGAGTCTCTCGCTATCTCTGTCCAAACTTAACACTCATAATCAGGGTAGTTCTGGTTTTTCTGGGGCTTAAAGTTCATAATATTTTTAATGGCTTTCCTTTAGGGAAAAATACAAAATTATAACTATAAAATAGGGTACAAAACCAAGTAGCTATTTCAAATGAAAAAAGAAATCACATGTACACTCCATTAAATAATATAACACAAATATTCAGGATCTTTATCTCCTGTTTTCAGTTTTTCTTTAATAAGAGTAGGCTTGGGTAAAGTTCTGACTCTAACTTTCTAAGAAGTTCATAATTTGTCTACTATCTGTGTCTCTACTAAAGTAGGACTATTTCTGAGATTCAAATATAAAGTGAATTGTCTAAATGTCTAGCACATATTGTGGGGTAAAAAAGTCAGAGTCCCTGGATATATTTGTTAAGTATACTCAATAAATTGCAAACTATTTTTTCATGAAACATGATTTGTCTGAGATTTTATTCCTCTGACAAAAATCGAGCTTAACTTATTTTTGCAGTATATGATGTTAACTTGTTTTCACAGCTATAAAAACTCTCAGAATGAAATTAGAGTTTCATTGTTAACAGATATTAAGACAGGTCTGTGTACCTGGCAAAACAGTGCAGTTTGAACATTTTTAAATTTATGATGTTAAAAATAGCTTTTCTGTCAATATCCTGAAGCTGATATACCACCAGAATGACATAGCTTTCCTTAAAAGTAGAAGTGGTTATAATATCTCATTTATCTTTTACAACCATATACTCCAGTAAGGTGCAACTAGTGACTTACCATGTCTTGAGACTTGACCCAAGACATCATCTCAGGGACAAGAAAAAAGTATTCGTTCATTCAAAGAATACTTGATGGGCACTGACTATATGCTAGGAATGTAAAAAAGACAAACAAAATCTCTAACCTTGACAAATTAACATTCTCAAACAGAAACAGATAATAAATGTATTTATATTTATTTTATGTAGTGATGGTACTCTGAGAAAATAAAACAGAGTAATGTTACAAACAGGGATAAATGGGAGGTAAGTCTATAAGGAGGTCAGGATTTCTCTCTGAGCTAGCATATTTAGAAATTAATAGCATAGATAGAAATTAATTTGTGTTTTGTGAATGAAGAATTTTGAGTGAAGTAGAATTGTTCAGTGAATTTTATGCAGTTACTTTCTCTGATTGTCTGAGCAACATATGTACTAGTGTCTCAGAAGATGATGGTGCTGGTTTAGTCACTAAGTCATGTCTGACTCTTGTGGCCCCATGGACAGTAACCTGCCATGCTCCTCTGTCCATGGGATTCTTCAGGCAAGAATACTGGAGTGGGTTGCCATTTCCCTTCTCCAGAGGATCTTCCCAAACCAAGAACTGAACCCAGGTCTCCTGCACTGCAGGCACATTCTTTACCAACTGAGCTTATGATAGTTCTGATTCAGACAATGTGAATATTAGACCAACAAAAAAGACAGAAGTCTTAGTGGTCCAGTCTGATACAGAAAGTGAAAAGGAAACAGTGCTAGGAGAGAAAGCTCCTTTGTGTCTACAGAAAAGTGGATTGAAGACAATATTTCACAAAAATTAGAAGACTTTACAGGTGGGTCAGGTGTTAACTATCGAGTGTAATAACCATAAAAGTGTTAGTGAAATAACAGATTTAATTTGGGGCCCATCAAAAGAAAGACCACTGGCCACAGGCATTGGTTTTGCAAAAATATCCCAGTTAATAATGAGCTGAAATCCTATTGTGCAGCTGAACTCCGATACTCTAATAACTGTATCCACTCCCTTAGCTTGTTTACATCACTGGATTTTTTCCCTAACATTGAATATTTATAGATTAATAGAAGATGCTATTTCAAAGACTAGTAATGCATTTTCTAAAATAAACTTTATTAATATCAAAACATAAAATAATTATCAGTTACAGTTACAGATGTTTTATTTCTGAAAGATGTCAATATAGATTCAGGTAGTCATACAAGTAGGTGTAGGTATAGGTATCAGTTCAGTTCAGTTGCTCAGTCATGTCCGACTCTTTGCAACCCCATGGACTGCAAGCATGTCAGGCTTCCCTGTCTATCCCCAACTCTCAGACCTTGCTCAAACTCATGTCCATCAGGTCAGTGATGCCATCCAACTATCTCACTCTCTGTCGTCCTGTCTCCTCCTGTCTTTAATCCTTCCCCGCATCAGGGTCTTTTCCAAGGAGTCAGTTCTTCACATCATGTGGCTAAAATATTGGTGTTTCAGCTTTAGCATCTTTCCAATGATTATTCAGGACTGATTTCCTTTAGGATTGACTGATTTGATCTCCTTGCAGTCCAAGGGATTCTCAAGAGTCTTCTCCAGCACCACAGTTCAAAAGGTATATGTATAGATATATACAACTGCTTCCAAAAATCAGTTTCTGTAGTTTTTCTACTTGAGTCATTGCACATAAAAACAGCTCCTCATCATTGATCTAATTCAGTGTCCAGATTCATAGGTAAACATAGGTCCATTGAGGTGAGTGAGAAAACTGACAAATGAGGTATGAGATCATACCATTCTTTCCCTCATATTCTGACCATTTTCGTGAGGACACATGAAGGGAGAGAAGTGTACTTTGTAATAGCATAGGGATTTGTTGTGTGCCAGTGAGATCACTATCATGCAAGTGGAGAAACTTTAGCTTAGTTACCAAGGCAGAAATTTTCATTAAGGGTGAGGGGACTCTGAAATGTAAAAGCAAAGTCCTCATCTAGGGAAGGTAACCACAGATTCCAGACTTCACTGTTCCATTTGGTGCATTTTTCTCTACCCCCTTATTGTTGTTCAGTTGCTCAGTCCTGTCCATCTCTGTGACCCCACGGGCTGCCACAGACCAGGCTTCCTTCCCTGCCCTTCACTGTCGCCCGGAGTTTGCTCAGACTCATGTCCATTGAGTTGGTGACACCATCCGGCCATCTTGTTCTCTGTTGCCCCCTCCTCTATTCCCTAGGCATGCCCAAAATATTTTTCATGATTTTGAAGTAACATTCCCCACCCCTGCCCCTGGGGGAAAGGTTGCTCCTGGAAAAGGAGACAAACAAATCTTTCTGTTGCTGATGAAAATGAAGAACTCTGAAAGCATATTGTTGTTAGCAACAATTAAAGCTATTATCAAGGAAATTGAATGTTCTAGTGGCAATGAAAATACGGTATGATTGGTTGGATTTATTATAACAGAAGTGATGTCATATCCACTATCCCTATAATGAGTTCAATATTCATTAAGAATATCCTGGGGAGAGATGTTAGATTCTGTGTCATAGTGAGAAAGGGAAGTATAGCCAGCAGAGATTTAAATTGAACATAAATATTTATAAAGCAGAAAAGAGGTGCAAGTGACAGACGATATCCCCTTATCAAAGTGTCAAGTGGCAGCCCAATCAGAATTTGAAATGTGAGGCCCCTACCTGAAGTCATTATTAGAGCTATTGAGAGTATAAATGTTGATTGAAATACAATAAAGGGTCTTATTAAAAGAGCACGAGTGCTGATTGAAGGTCAACCTTTGCTCCAAAAGCAACTACAACAGAACCTACCCAATAGTAGGTCTTGGGATGGAGGTGAGAGGAGAGAGGAGTAGTGCTGGAAAGAGAAAGAAGAGGGGAAATAGAAAACACCCACCCAACTTTCTATGTGAAACATCAGCTATTTAAGGATTCCTAATCTCGGGCCATTGACCTGAAATCTAAAAACAGAGAAAAAAGAATCTCTGAGAATTCTTTGACTTTGAAGATGAGACTGCCAAATATATACTTCCCATCTAACTTTTGTGGTTTATTGTTGCATTCATAAAAGAAACGTTCCATTTGAGTTTCTAGGAGGCTGACTTTTGAACTCCTAATGACTCATTCAATCATCATGCATGGATTTTATGAATGCTGCATGGGAATAATGATTAGAAGAAAGGGAGAAAATTTCATGCATTCATTTTTTCCCCAGCAATATGATAAATCAGCCTAAAGGAAATATGCCAGGAAAGTGATTTGACCCTATTCAAAAAGAGGGAAACCCAGAGTGACCCATCTATTCAGGATTTGTAGTTGTGTTTAAAAACTCAGCAAGCACGGGGCCTCGAACCAGGGTTATAAAGGTCAGTACGTCAAAGCAAGATCATTAATTGAGGCTCACGCCCTGATAAGTTACCATCTGATGCTCTGTCTGCTCTAGTCATTCCTCTTCTTTGAAGACAAAACCCAAAAATCAATTCATCTAGCCCTACAGTTTTTACAGATTTTCTTCATAGTGTCTTGGCTTTGGGAAAATTTAAATTTAAAGGGAATGGAGGAAAGAAAAACTCTCTGGCTCTATTCCATTGGGTTATTACTTTTAAAATATAAGTAAGATAGAACTTTAATTTATAGGGGACCATTCTCGAAGGTTGTTTCTACTCTCCTTCCCTATATTTTCCTCTCTCATTACAGATTGATGATGGTGAGGAACAGAGTTTTTCTCAGGTATTGACATGAAAAATAGTAGAAAATATGAGGATTTTTGTCCAACAGGAGTTGAGATGTGAAAGTTTGGGGTTTAGATAAAATAAAAATAAAGTATTAAAATGTACCTATTCTCCCACACCCCAAACTTCATTTGTAGCCACCTTTTGTGTAGGTCTTTAAAATCTGTATATTTCTATCTGTATTTATTTTTCTCTCTTTTCCTCCCTCCTTCCTTACTTCTCTCTTAAGAGGGAAAGCAAATCCCTACACACTGGTTGAGGACATATTGGCTTGGAAGATGGCCAAAGATAGATTATATTTATCAAGCACAACCATTTCCATATTTTAAAAATTGGTCTCTGGAGCTACAGCAAATATCCTGTGTGATTTACTATACAAAGAGATGAAAGGAAGTTAGTGCAGCAGCCTATGAATGCCAAATGTTGTTTATACAGATATTTATAACTAAAAAGGATCTTAGGGATCAAATCAGTGTCATCAGAATCACCTGGGAATCTTTAAAAAATCAGTATTCAGCCTCATCTCTCAAAATTCTGATCAATCAGTTTGCTGGAGGGGTTCAGATTTTCATATAACCCTTGCATTAAAAAGAAACAACAATTTTTTTAAGAGAACAGTCAGAACGAGGACACTGATAACCTAGCTTTTTCACAGAAGGGGAATTGCATTAGTTGTCTATTGCTGCATAGCAGATTACCCGAACTTAGATGCTTAGCACAGCATAAATGTGCTGTCTCACAGTTCTGTGGATCAGAGGTCCAGGCACAGTACAAGTGGTTCTCTGCTCATTGTCTAATGAGGCTGCAATCAGTTTATCACCAGGTCTCTGTTCCTTTCTGAAGCTCAGGATACTTGTTCTACCTCTTGAGGGTTTCGGTCGAATTCCTTGTGATTCTAGGACTGAGGCCCCTGCTTATTACTTGCTTAGCTGAGGGTGGCCCACTGCTCTTATAGGGCACTACAGTCCCTTCCTACGCCTTCTTAGAGATGCCCTTACAGACCATCTTACAACACGGCAGCCATGCCTTTAACCCCAGGAATATCTCTTGGCACATCCTGCTAAGATGCATTCTTCTGTAACGGAATGTAATCCCAGTGACTGGCCCATCACTTTTGTCATATTTGGTTGTGACTAGAAGTAAAACTCTCACTGTTTGCAGATGACATGATCCTCTACATAGAAAACCCTAAAGACTCCACCAGGAAATTACTAGAGCTAATCAACGAATATAGTCAAGTTGCAGGATATAAAATCAACACACAGAAATCCCTTGCATTCCTTTACACTAATAATGAGAAAGTAGAAAAAGAAATTAAGGAAACAATTCCATTCACCATTGCAACGAAAAGAATAAAATACCTAGGAATATATCTACCTAAAGAAACTAAAGACCTATATACAGAAAACTATAAAACACTGATGAAAGAAATCAAAGAGGACACTAATAGATGGAGAAATATACCATGTTCATGGATCGGAAGAATCAATATTGTGAAAATGAGTATACTACCCAAAGCAATCTACAAATTCAATGCAATCCCTATCAAACTACCAGCGGTATTTTTCACAGAACTAGAACAAATAATTTCAAGATTTATATGGAAATACAAAAAACCTCGAATAGCCAAAGCAATCTTGAGAAAGAAGAATGGAGCTGGAGGAATCAACTTGCCTGACTTCAAGCTCTACTACAAAGCCACAGTCATCAAGACAGTATGGTACTGGCACAAAGACAGAAATATAGATCAATGGAACAAAATAGAAAGCCCAGAGATAAACCCACACACCTATGGACACCTTATCTTTGATAAAGGAGGCAAAAATATACAATGGAGTAAAGACAATCTCTTTAACAAGTGGTGCTGGGAAAATTGGTCAACAACTTGTAAAAGAATGAAACTAGATCACTTTCTAACACCACACACAAAAATAAACTCAAAATGGATTAAAGATCTAAATGTAAGACCAGAAACTATAAAACTCCTAGAGGAGAACATAGGCAAAACACTCTCTGACATACATCACAGCAGGATCCTCTATGATCCACCCCCCAGAATTCTGGAAATTAAAGCAAAAATAAACAAATGGGATCTAATCAAAATTAAAAGCTTCTGCACAACAAAGGAAAATATAAGCAAGGTGAAAAGACAGCCTTCTGATTGGGAGAAAATAATAGCAAATGAAGCAACTGACAAACAACTAATCTCAAAAATATACAAGCAACTTATGCAGCTCAATTCCAGAAAAATAAATGACCCAATCAAAAAATGGGCCAAAGACCTAAATAGACATTTCTCCAAAGAAGACATACGGATGGCTAACAAACACATGAAAAGATGCTCAACATCACTCATTATCAGAGAAATGCAAATCAAGACCACAATGAGGTACCACTTCACACCAGTCAGAATGGCTGCGATCCAGAAGTCTGCAAGCAATAAATGCTGGAGAGGGTGTGGAGAAAAGGGAACCCTTTTACATTGTTGGTGGGAATGCAAACTAGTACAGCCACTATGGAGAACAGTGTGGAGATTCCTTAAAAAATTGCAAATAGAATTGCCTTATGACCCAGCAATCCCACTGCTGGGCATACACACCGAGGAAACCAGAATAGAAAGAGACACATGTACCCCAATGTTCATCGCAGCACTGTTTATAATAGCCAGAACATGGAAACA
Organism: Redunca redunca; assembly: GCA_006410935.1. Taxonomy (NCBI): domain Eukaryota; kingdom Metazoa; phylum Chordata; class Mammalia; order Artiodactyla; family Bovidae; genus Redunca; species Redunca redunca. The sequence continues at coordinate 2,425,146 of SJYQ01007700.1, forward strand.
ACCTAGATGTCCATCAGCAGATGAATGGATAAGAAAGCTGTGGTACATATACACAATGGAGTATTACTCAGCCATTAAAAAGAATACATTTGAATCAGTTCTAAGGAGATGGATGGAACTGGAGCCGATTATACAGAGTGAAGTAAGCCAGAAAGAAAAACACCAATACAGTATACTAACGCATATATATGGAATTTAGAAAGATGGGGATGATGACCCTGTATGCGAGACAACAAAAGAGACTCAGATCTATAGAGTGAACTTTTGGACTCTGGGGGAGAGAGAGAGGGAGAGGGTGGGATGAGATGGGAGAATGGCATTGAAACATGTAAAAAAATAAATAAATAAATAAATAAAAATAAAAAAAAAATAAAAATAAAAGCAAGTCTCGGTTTCTTCCCGCACTCAAGGGAAAAGAATTACGTAAAAATTTGACACACCAAGGATCACCTCCGAGTTTCTGCTCCACAGGTAGCTAAGTTCCAAAGAGCTCAACTGAGCAAATGAGTTTATATAACAAACTGGTTCACTATGGATTTTCTTATAAGTGTGGGTGGTCTTTTAATAGCAAACAAAAGTAAAGACAAAATCTCTCTCTCTCTGCTGATATAATAAATGTGTATTTTTGCATTGAGCTCTTTGTAGAACATGAAAACACTAATTTATGAGTTTGCTCATTTTCCTCTTACATGTAGGTAAAGTTTCTGTAAAAATACAAAACAGTTAATTTACAAAGAGCCTTTGGCCCTAACATATGGCAGTGGTTTGAAAAATACTACTTTCTGCTAAAGTCTGACTTTTGTGGAGAGTGCAACCACATTCTAAATAGTCTGCATTTGTGATTGGAATCATTCATCTGGTAAACATTTCAGCCTAAAGGAAAATTAAGTATTTGGTAAAAAAACATGGATGACAACGTGAGTTGAAGGTGTTTTCCCATTTTTAGCATTTTTATAGCTACTTAAATATTTTTGGAGTTAACATTTCACAGATATGTGGAGGCACTTCAAGAAGAAGCTGGTTATTTTAACTGACCCCTGGCTAAGATAACACATGTAAGTCTGAAATTTAGTCAATTGCCATCTGCCTTTAAATCTCTAAAGTCTCCTAATTTTGCAGTTGGGAAGTTCTTTCCACTGTCTTTTTTTCTGTTAAATTTAAAGTTATCCCATCTTGTCACAACAATCACAACACAGGCATATGTTGGATGTTCTTGGGGAGGTATCAGTTTTTGTATTGCATTATTAGTGTGTTTAAATACAGATGTCGTAATTATAACTAGTTATAATTCTCCTCTTGCTCCAGTAACAGTTTCTAAACCTAGTTCATCTAATTTCACTTAAAAAATTATTTCTGAGACATTGCAAACACTCTAGTATGCCAATATAATATTGCCATATATTCCTTATATTCCTTTTTGGAAAGAAATATAATTTTGTATTGTAGCTGATTCCTAATTATCCCAGCTATGACCTGCTGTCCTTACTGGATAAAGATAACCAAGCTAGAGGCAACCACTACCTGGAGCATTTTTGTATCCTCCTGCATGTGTGGGTGTGGGCTCAGCCTCTCAATTGTGTCCAACTCTTTGTGGCTCCATTGAACCACCAGGCTTCTCTGTCCATGGGATTTCCCAGGCAAGCATACTGGACTGGGTTGTCATTTCCTCCTCCAGGCAATCTTCCATACCTGGGGATCAAACCCACATCTCCTGTGTGTCCTACATTGCAGGTGAATTTTTTTTTACCACTGAGCCACTTAGGAAGCCCTTTGTATTCTCACCATGTATACAATTATTTTTATATATTTACACCCTATACATCTATCTATAAAGGTATGTGATATTGTTTATCTTATGTTTCATTTCATAAATTTTATTTTTTTATTTCATAAATTTTATACATATACTTTTTCAACTTGCTGTTTGTGTTCAGTATTATAATGTGGTTCATAAGAAACTAGTTCATTTATTTTGATTATTAACTGGTAGCGTGTGGTTAAGTCTAATAATAATTCTCTACCCATCTTTAATTTAAGGACATCTAATTATTTACCATTACCCATGACTGTAGCAAATGATTCAGTAAGCATCTCTATAAACATTTACATGTTATACCCATGTGCATATGAGGGAGTGTTTCTCCAGGAAAGTTGCATTTCCACTTGCTGTACTATAATCCCACATAAATAAGTACATTTTATTTTGTGGCTCAGGACCTGCCTATGTGCGTGCACACCTACATATGGAAAGACACTTACCTTTATCTTTTCAACATTCACATACACAGGTACACACGCATATATATGAAAAATATGAATAAGATTTGTGCTCTTGTTTTGTCTTCTATTACGTTGTGGGTAAATTAAAGTGGATAGAGACCCACTAAGAGTTCCCCAGTGGCTCAGTGGTAAAGAATACATGAGCTGTAGGAGATGCGGGTCTGATTCCTGAGTTGGGAAGATCCCCTGGAGGAGAGCATGGCAACCCACTTCAGTATTCTTGCCTGGAGAATCCCATGGACAGAGGACCCTGGTGGGCTAACAGTCCATGGGGTCACAAAGAGTAGGACATGACTGAAGCAACTTACCAGGCATGTACACACACAGAAATCCACTAAATTGAATTGGCAATCTCTTGATGAGTCACAATCAACAATTTGAAAAATGATGGCATAGGCTAGTGTGTTAGCTGCTCAGTTATATCCGACTCTTTGTGATCCCATGGATCGTAGCCCACGGGCTTCCCTAGTGGCCCAGATGGTAAAGAATCTGCCTGCAATGTGGGAGGCCTGGGTTCGATACCTGGGATGAGCACATCTCCTAGAGGAGGGCATGGCAACCCACTCCAGTATTCTTGCCTGGAGAATCCACATAGACAGAGGAGCCTAGTGGGCTACAGTCCGTGTGGTTGCAAAGACTGAACACAACTGAGTGACTCAGAGAAGGCAATGGCACCCAACTCCAGCACTTTTGCCTGGAAAATCCCATGGATGGAGGAGCTTGGTGGGCCGCAGTACATGGGGTCACTAAGAGTTGGACACGACTGAGCGACTTCACGTTCACTTTTCACTTTCATGCACTGGAGAAGGAAATGGCAACCCACTCCAGTGTTATTGCCTGGAGAATCCCAGGGATGAGGGAGCCTGGTGGGCTGCCATCTATGGGGTCACACAGAATCGGACACGACTGAAGCAACCTAGCAGCAGCAGCAGCAGAGTGACTAAGCATAGCACACACATCACAGAACCATAGCCCACCAGGCTCTTCTGTCCATGGAATTCTCTAGGCAAGAATACTGGAGTGGGCAGCCATTCCCCTCACCAGGGGATCTTCCTGACTCAGGGACTGAACTCAGGTCTCCTCCACTGCAAGCAGATTCTTCACCCTTTGAGCCACCAGGGAAGGCTGTTATTAGGCTATACTATAATAGTAACAGAACAATTATGGAAAATAAGCATCTTCAAGTTCTTTATATTGCTAACTTTCTCTTTAAAGAGTTTTAAAAATTTGCAGTCTCAGAAGTGGTTTAAATAAGTTTCTATTTCCTTATATTTTCTGCTTTCTTCTCAGTTCCCCACAGCATGTATTTTTTTTTAATTGAAGTAAAATTGACAAATAAAAGTTGTATACATTTTATTTTAAGATGTACAACTTGATATTTTGATGTGCATGCATATGATGAAATGATCATTGTAATGAACTAAATAACATCCATCACCTTATATAGTTGGTGTTTTTCTTTTCTTCCTTCCTTCCTTCTCTCTCTCTTTTTGTCATGAGAACACTTAATCTGCTTTCTTAGCACATTTCAAGAATACAACACGGTGTTTTTAACTATAGGCATAATCCTGTACCTTAGATCTCCAGGATTTATTCATCCTGTGTTTTGAAATGTGTACCCTTTGCCCAACATCTCCTCATTTCCCCCACCCCTAAGCCCTTAGCAGCCACCATTTTATCCTGTGTTTCTATGAGTTTTCCTATTTTAGACTCCATGTATAAGTGGGATCACACAGTATTTGTCATTCTGTGTCTGGCTTATTTCAATTTTCTCAAACTATCCTTGTCTGGATTTGGGGAGCTATTGAGACTCTCAGAAAGAATCATGGTTTACTTGAACTGAAAATGTACCTAACACAATCTGAAAAAGAAAGTGGAATTTTCTACCTATGGGTAGCAGATTTTTCTTTAGTGTCTCCCACCCTCACTCCCAACATAAAAGACAATGATCCCAGATCTCTGGGTTCTTCTCAACCCACAGCTTCTTTACTTTATAGAAACTTTGCATGTGTGTTTATATGTGCTTAGTTGCTCGATCCTATCTGACTCTTTGTGACCCTTTGGACTGTAGCCCACTGGGCTCCTCTGTCCGTGTAATTCTCCAAGCAAAAATACTGGAGTGAGTTGCCATTTCCTCCTCCAGGGGATCTTTCCAACCCAGGGATCGAACTGCCTCTCTTGCATCTTCTGTATTGCAGGTGGATTCTTTACACACTGAGCCGTTGAGGAAGACCCAGAGAAACTTTGCAGAAACCAACAAATTTAGTTTTTTCTAAGAATAAAAATGGGGAAGTTTCAGGAGTCTACATTCATTCACTTATACCCTAATCTCCTAAATATATTTTATCATTGCATCCCTTAAATATTAAAAGTATACTATACTCACTGTTATTAATTTCCAAATATTTTATAATATAAAGTATATTTTTCTTATTTTACATAAATAATTAAGTTGATCAATGTTCTATATAAGTCAATTAGGTTAAGTTCATTCTTTGGGTTCAGGACTTATAAACTTGACATTTTGATCAGACAAAATCAACAGGATTGGAACTAGTTTTGGTTTTGCTGAGAATCCTTATGGCTCTTGTATAGTTACTATTCCTATGTTTCTTTGTTTTGTTGTCATGATATGTTGCTTAAGTGATGTAGTGAGGTAGGTTAAAATCTTCTGCTATGATGCTGCTAGGGTTAGTCACTTTAGTCGCTCAGTCTTGTCTGACTCGTTGAGACTCCGTGGATCTATGGACTATGGCCCACCAGACTGCTCAGTCCATGTAATTCTCCAGGCAAGGATACTGGAGTGGGTTGACATTCCCTTCTCCAGGGAATCTTCCTGACCCGGGGATAGAACCTAGGTTTCCTGAATTGCAGGTGGATTCTTTACTATCTGAGCTGCCAAGGAAGCCATGATTATGAGATTGCCTATTTCTCTCTTAGTTCTGTCTTTAGCTTTGTATGTTTGGGGACTGTGTTACTGTTATTGAGTCACTCAGTCATGTCCAACTCTTTGTGACCCCATGGACTATAGCCTACCAGGCTCCTTGGTCCATGGAATTCTCCAGGCAAGAATACTGAAGTGGATTGCTATTTATTTCTCCAGGGGATCTTCCAGACCCAGGGACTGAACCCAGGTCTCCTGCATTGTAGGCCGATGCTTTACCATCTGAGCTACCAAGGAAGCCCATTATTGTTATTAGATGCATTCAAATTTAGGACTGGTATACCTTACAGTTGTATAACTCCAGGCTTTGTAGGAGTTCCCTCTTCTGTTAGAGACTTGTCAGTTTCTATTCAGATATGTAGAGAAGTATCAGAGCCACCTCATACCAAAAGTCATGCTTTTTGTTTTCCATAGGTTATCTAATTTAATTTCAAATAAGGTGTTTAGGCAAATATCATTAATATATCTGTGAAATGAAAATATCTCCTGCCATATCAATAAATAGTTAATGTAGCCACCACCAGCAATTTCTGGTCTTTAAATGTGAATGAGAGCTTCTAAAATTGAGATCCAGCTTTTGATCTGTGATCCAACTTTTGAACTGTCGTGTTGGAGAAGACTCTTGAGAATCCCTTGGACTGCAAGGAAATCAAACCAGTCAATCCTAAAGGAAATCAGTCCTGAATATTCACTGGAAGGACTGATGCTGAAGCTGAAACTCCAATCCTTTGGCCACCTGATGCGAAGAACTGACTCCATGGAAAAGACCCTGATGCTGGATTAAAGGTGGGAGGAGAAGGGGATGACAGAGAATGAGATGGTTGGATGGCATCGCTGACTCAGTGGACATGAGTTTGAGCAAGCTCCGGGATTTGGTGATGGACAGGGATGCCTGGCGTGCTGCAGTCCAGGGGGTCACAGAGTCTGACACAATTGAGTGACTGAACTGAACTGAAAACTGTGATCCAGTGGATGCTACCACCACCCAAGGTGATTGCTGAGAAACTAGGGGAATGCAAGAAGCAAGGGGAACAAAGAAACAGGATTAGTACCAGATAGCACAGGTGCATATTAAGGAATGAATTCAGTGAGCCCAGAGGCTTCCATCTCCCCATACATAGAATGTGAAATTCCTTAACTTGATGCCTACTTTTGAGCTTCAGACTGTCTGCTCCCTTTGTTGCAAAACTGTATGTAGCCTAACTTCCCCTCCTGCCTCCTTGGAGCAGTTTTCACAGAGTTGCTGAGTTGCTGTCTCTCGGGCTCATAGTCCTAAACATTCCCACCGAATTAAATAACTGTCTACTTTCAGGTCGTGACTACAGTTTTTAGTGGTCATATCCTTTGGAAGACAAGGAAACAACTCAGAAAGTAACAATGTAATGGTAATGACATAAGCGATTGCCACCTGGATTTGAACTGAGACCATATGACTTTATAGTGAGGTCAGATAATTGTTAAGTATTTGCTTCCCTAAGAATGAATGAATGAAAAAATAGTCATAATTTTCCATGAAGTCAACCTTATCCTGAAAACCTGGCTGAAACAGCTGTTGGATGCAATGTTGTATGCTCTGCACATCTTATTTTGATGTTTTCCTAGGCAAATGGGACTTGAACAGCTAACAAGAGTATCATAAGCATATTTAAACTTAAGCTTTGTTTCAAAGCATTAAAAAATAGAATACAGGAATGAATGAAAGAAAGATACACTGGCATCAGTCTCTTTTTTCAAATCAATATATTCACACATTTGTTATTGAGTTATATGAATTGAGATTATTAGTCATGTTTTTAATTGAAGACACCAGATAGGATATGGTCATTATAAATAAAATAATGTAGTTCTTGACT
>SJYQ01007700.1:2434573-2531874 GCA_006410935.1 Redunca redunca
TTTTTTTTTTTTCCCAAAAATACTAGTGTCAACTAAGAAGTATAGTCACAACCTGAAACATTTAGTGGAAATGTTTAGACTGGAGACCAAGATTCTCAGTAGTTCGGAGATAACTGCTCCAAGGAGGCTAGGGGAAGTCAGGTCCTATACAAATTACAACAAAGGGAACAGTCTGTCTGAACATCAAATATCAGGTATAAAGTTAAGGAATTTAGCATACTATGTATGGGGAGATGCAAGCCTCTGGGCTCACTGAATTCATTCCTTTCATACTCTGTCTTAGCCCAGTTCCTTGTTCACCTAAGGAGTGGCCAACGGCTGCTTCTTGCATTCTCCCAGGTCTTCAGCCGTCACCATGGGGGGTGGCTTCATCCTCTAGATTGCAGTTTTGGGAGCCCTTATTCGCAATTGGAGGCCAGAACTTGCTGATGGCAGTGATATTTCTTGTTTATTGATATAGCTGCTGCTGCTGCTGCTAAGTCGTGTCAGTCGTGTCCGACTCTGTGTGACCCCATAGACGGCAGCCCACCAGGCTCCCTCGCCCCTGGAATTCTCCAGGCAACAACACTGGAGTGGGTTGCCATTTCCTTCTCTAATGCATGAAAGTGAAAAGTGAAAGTGAAGTCGCTCAGTCATGTCTGACCTTCAGCGACCCTATTTTCGTCTAGTGGCTCAAAGGGTAAAGAACCTGCCAGTTATGCAGGACACCTGGGTTCAATTCCTGGGTCAGGAGGATCCTCTAGAGAAAGGGAATGGCTACCCACTCCACTATTCTTGCCTGGAGAATTCCACTGATGCAGGAGCTTGGCAGACTACAGTCCACAGAGTCGAAAAGAGTCAGACACGACTGAGCAACTAACTAGCTTTGATTCAGACATGGAAAGATGACAGTGATTGAGAGTATCTAAGCAAATATTAATTTGCACCCTATTTCCATCATAAAAATCTGACTTTAACATTGAAAATGTTTTAATCATGCAACTTCCCCTTAATCCAAATGTATTAATATTATAGATATAATTTGGTTACAAGGCTAAATGGTATGGCAACCCACTCAGATATTCTTGCCTGGAGAATTCCCTGGACAGAGGAGGCTGGTAGGTTACAGTCCATGGGATCACAAAAAGTCAGACACAACTGAGTGACTAACACTTATTTCCTTTAGATGGAACATTATTCTCTTTGAAGCATCTTCATTTAGAACATATTCACTTTAAATGCTTAGAGATATTTATAAGAGGGAATTCCAACTTGGAGCTATCATTAGACCAACCATTTTTAAAGTGAAAACATCTATGGTGTAAGTAGAAAAGAACATGGAGACTGATGTAAAGTTTCTATTTTAACACTTGTTAAAGAAGTAACTGTGTGCTCTTGCATGTACCTTGTAACTTTACTAAACATTAGCTTCTTAATGTTTGAAATTATGCATTCTAGGTAGAGACTTCTAAATTGTCTTGAGAATTAAATGGGACCATACATACAAATACTTAAAAAAAAAAAAACAAAACACTATTTCTCTGACACTCAGAGGCAGCTAAATAGAGCTTGTTAAATGAAAACAAAAGCTGAAACATTTAAAATGCATAATGGTAGGAGATTATGATTAATTAAAAAGTTGTTACTTTAGAATGTTTTTTCATCAATTCATTTTAAATAAAAGCTGCAATTCAACATCGGTCAATTCACCAAGGTCTCTAGGGGAGATCCTGTTTTCCTGGCTGAAGTTCAACAAATTTGGTGGCCTCATGATATATGGGTTGTACTTTATCAAAGGGATCAACAGCTCATCCAAGTACCTTTGACTCTAGAGGGAAATAACACTTTTAGGTGGAAACCTTCAATAGACTTAGACATCTGCATAATGATGGAAATTAGCATAGGTTTACATAGAACACAGCTCCATTAGAATTTTGATACCTTGGAAAGGAAGAGAAGGTTGTAAATTTTCTAAGGGAACGTCTCTGGAGGGTGTGAAGACCTGAAACAAAATCAGACCAACTAGCAGGTGTGCTGTGAATGGCTGAAAATAAAGAAAATTCATCATCCTAGGACAAGTGTGTTGCATTTTCTTAACTAACAGTGACCCATGATAGCTTGTGTAATACAGTCCTCTCACTTTTTAAGGGATGCTAATAACTGGTAGGATTTCTCTCTTCTGCTTATTGAGAAGTGATATAGTATAAACCTATTCATTATATAACTATGACCTCATCAAAATACATTTCTCAATGGAGAAGAAGAAAATCAAGAAAGGGAGAGGAGAAAGTGGGAGAAGAGGAAAGGGAGAGGAGAGGAAGACAAGAAGGGTAGGGATGAGGTGGGAAAAAGAGGGAAAAGAAAAAAGAAAACTATGAATTTAGCTTGATTTTGTGGTTTAGCAGCCATGAAAATGTGATCCCGAATGTTTCTAGAATGTGGTATTATAAGTAGATACAAGGTAGTTTAATGTACAGAAGATTCTGAAGGTTCTGAGATCGCCCAAATTTCCAGCCACACTCTGCAGATGGGGATGATAAGAAATCAATGCTGTCCTCCTGCTGGTACTGACAGGAACAATTTCCTATATAAGTAGGAAATTGTACCTGGATTTGTGAGCAAAAGACAACTTAAGAGCAAAGTTGTCCATGACAGTGGGTGTCTGCAGAGATCTTCAAAATTCCTGGGCAGTGGTAGCATGTAGACACATGATTCCCAAAGCTTTCACCACCAAAGGTTCCTCCAGCATATTTGAACCCCATAATTTGAATTTTTTTCTATTGAACAGAGTCCATGGATGTAATGGCACTTAGTGTGTTTTTCATGCTGTTATTAAGCAATCCACTGTATATTTCTCTTGTCATTCCAGATTGAGAATAGAAAACATGGTTTCATCTGAGTTGATTTAAACCAAGCCACAAAGACCCTTGATCTTTTAGATAGCTCTTATTTATTGTAGATGATTATTCATCACTGCCTCTTTTGAAATATTGAAATTAGTGCCTGGCAACCAGTCCATTCTAGAGGAGATCAGTCCTGGGTGTTCATTGGAAGGACTGCTGCTAAAGCTGAAACTCCAATACTTTGGCCACCTCATGCGAAGAGTTGACTCATTGGAAAAGACTTTGATGCTGGGAGGGGTTGGGGGCAGGAGGAGAAGGGCACGACAGAGGATGAGATGGCTGGATGGCATCACCAACTCGATGGACATGAGTTTGAGTGAACTCTGGGAGTTGGTGATGGACAGGGAGGCCTGGCATGCTGCAATTCATGGGGTCACAGGGAGCTGGACACGACTGAGTGAATGAACTGAACTGAACTGACCTGATTCTTACATAGGAGATTAACTAATATATAAAATAATAATTTTAAAGATTAATAAGTATATAAAATGATAAGATTAAAGTATCAATAGAAAGGAAAGTGAACTGAGACAGGACACCTTAGAATAATTGGATAAATAATGAGGCAGTAAGGTGGAAAAGAGATGCTGAGACTCCCTGCTAGTCTTATTGTTGTTCAGTTGAATCCCACTCTTTGTGACCCCCATGGACTGAAGTACACCAGGCTTCCTTGTCCTTCACCATCTCCCAGAGCATGTTCACACTCATATCCATTGAGTTGGTGATGCCATCCAATCATCTCATCCTCTGTCATCCCCTTCTCCTCCTGCCTTCAATCTTTTCCTGCATTGGGATCTTTTCTAATGAGTCAGCTCTTCACATCAGGAGGCCAAAGTATTGGAGCTTCAGCTTCAGCATCAGTCCTTCCAATGAATATTCAAGGTTGATTTCCTTTAGGGTGGACTGGTTTGGTCTCCTTGCAGTCCAAGGGACTCTCAAGAGTCTTCCCCAACACCACAGTTCAAAAGCATCAATTCATTGGTGCTCTGCCTTTTTTGTGGTTCAACCCTCACATCCAAACTCTCATGTGTATACATGACTCCTGGATAACCATAGCTTTGACTAAATGGACCTTTGTTGGCAAAGTAATGTCTCTGCTTTTTAATATGCTGTCTAGGTTGATCATAGCCTTTCTTCCAAGGAGCAAGCATCTTTTAATTTCATGGCTGCAGTCACCATCTTTAGTGATTTTGAAGCCCAAGAAAACAAAGTCTGTCACTGTTTCCAATGCTTCCCCATCTATTTGGCATGAAGTGATGGGACCAGATGCCATGATCTTCGATTTTTGTGTGTTGAGCTTTAAGCAAGCCTTTTCACTCTCCTCTTTCACCTTCATCAAGAACTCTTTAGTTCCTATTTGCTTTCTGCCATAAGGATGGTATCATCTGCATACCTAAGATTATTGATATTTCTCCCATAAATCTTGATTCCATCTTGTGCTTCATCCAGTCCAGCATTTCTAATGATGTACTCTGCATATAAGTTAAATAAACAGGGTGACAATATACAGCCTTACCTTTCCCAATTTGGAACCAGTCTGTTGTTCCACGTCCGTTTCTGTTGCTTCTTGACTTGCATACAGGTATCTCAGGAGGCAGGTAAGGTGGCCTGTATTCCCATCTCTTGAAGAATTTCCCACAGTTTGCTGTAGAAAGGCTTTAACATACTCAATGAAGCAGAAGTAGATGTTTTTCTGGAATTCTCTTGCTTTTCCTATGATCCAACCGATGTTGGCAGTTTGTTCTCTGGTTCCTCTGCCTTTTCTAAATCCAGCCTGAGCTTCTGGGAGTTCTTATTTCAGGTACTGTTGAAGCCTACCTTGGAGAATTTTGTGTATTTCTTTGTCACCATGTGAAATGAGTGCTATTGTACAGTACTTTGAATATTCTGTAGCATTGCTCTTGTTTGGGATTGGAATGAGAAAAAGTTTTCCATTCTATAGCCAATGCTGAGTTTTCCACATTTTCTGGCATATTGAGTGCAGCACTTTCACTGCATCATCTTTTAGGAATTGAAGTAGCTCCGTTGGAATTCCATCACCTCCACTAACTTTGTTTATAGTGATGCTCCCTAAGGCCCACTTGACTTCACCTTTCAGGATATCTGGGTCTATTTAGTTATCACACCCTCATGATTATCTGGGTCATGAAGATTTTTTTGTATAGTTATTCTTTGTATTCTAGCCACCTTTTCTTAACATCTGCTTCTCTTAGGTCCCTACCATTTCTGTCCTTCATTGTGCCCATCTTTGTGTCAAATGTTCCCCTGTTATCTCTAATTTTTTTGAAGAGATCTTTAGTCTTCCCCATTCTATTGTTTTTCTCTATTTCTTTGCATTTTTCAGCAAGTGTTAAATTTCACCTTTCCTTTCTCCCTGATTATAATGGCTGTGTGGCTCATTCTCCTAGTTACTAGTGCCAGATAATGTAGAAGTAATGGGTGGATATTGAGCCAGACCCAGCCCCTTGCTGCGTGAGAGATTTGAGAGAAGCCCTCTGTTTCCCTGAGCTTGGCTTTTCCAGCTATAAAATAAGGCCATTGCGCTGTGATCTTGCTATTTCTTTCTATTCTAACATGCTGTGATTTTTTTTAACATCATTTTCTCTGAGCCTCATTTTTCTTATCTGTAAAAATGGGAAGAATGTGTACATCACAAGGTGACTTTGAGGATTAAAAGTTAGCAATTTAGTATGTTTCCCTGTACAAATCTACCTGATACCTCAGTTCAGTTATTAAGAGTGCATAGAGTGGGTTCAGTTAGTTAACGGTATAACACTGTTTGAGTTTATTCAAGTTCAGTATTTCATTTATCGAGTAGTGAGTTTTGGATATTGAGGTTTTATCAAATGTTTCTGGTTCCTGGATATCTATGGAAGCACCTTGCACATAAGCTACCATCAATACAGATTTATTCTGGTCTCTTTGACCAAGAAGATAGAAACAGCCTTGTTCAGCTTTGCATACTCAGTATGTAGCAGTGTGCCTGACAGTGAGGAATGCCCAGGGAAAATTTGTGGCTCTCTGGTAAGTCATGGAATCTTGCTGGGGCTCATCTTGGCTGTAAAATGTGCTTAACAATATCTATCCCCCATAGAGTTGTTGTAAAAAAATGATAAAAGGTCATTTGATACAAGGTAAATTCATGACTATCATATAGACATGAAATTTTCAAGTGTAAAAGATTTTATATAACTCATTAATCAGTGAGAGAACCAGGAGAGTTGCAACCAGTTAAGAGAAAAATCCAAATAAAGATACAATTATAGGTTAAGAATATTGAAATTAATGTGCTAAGGAGGCAAAACTGTCTTCTTGCACAGTGAAGAGGGAAGTCAGTTGAACATCTACTAGACATGATAACATTGACTATAGAGAAGAATTATTTTGTATTGCTAACAGCTATTTATATTTTGCAGAGTTGTGAATTCTGTAGAATTCTTCCACAGAAGCACATGAGCAGAAAAATGTGCTGTAGACAATGTATATAGATTTCCACTGAAGCGTCAAAATTTCCACATGTAAATAAATTAGATAATCATGTAAATTATTCAATTCGTGCCTAGCACATAGCGAATTTTCAATAAACGGTTGCTTTTAAAATATGCAACAGTGAAACAGTCTCTTTTGTAAATACTCAATAAATTGAATAAGAATGGCAACTGTAACAAAAATTTAATCTATTAATATTTCTTAGGTTTGGTATTTGTCCCCTCATGTAATTCATGGCCTTCTTCCTCTTTTTTAATACTAGTTCTACTGTGTTTCTTTAACATATGCAAAGAAGAATCTGCAAATTGCAGAATAAATTTAGATGTTTCTTTCTAGCGTTGAATATAGTATTATCCTAATGGGAATTCTTACAATAATCTGGAATGACAGTAGAAAATCCAAGTTTGAGACAAACTTAGCAGTGGCTGTTTATTCATATATTTGTGGAAGGAAGACTCTCCTGCTGTCACTTCTGTCCAAGCCACAGTTCAAAGTGTTGAACAGGGGAGTCACTTCTATGGGGTAAAAGGGGGAGATACTGAGACTGTATCTAACTGGCAAGCATTATTAAGATAGAATTTTTGGAAATGTGGGAGACATTCTAATTGGTATATTTGGCAGTTCTTGATGAACTGAAGAGGAAAGACAAGAAGTTTGGGGTTCAAAAAACTAAAGATTGCTCAATATTGAGAGCAGAGGATTTTCTATGACTATTTCCTAGAACAGGAAGGTGTCCATAGTGTTCTTTCTTGCTGTCATAATACTCCTTTTAGATTGGGAAGATAGGATTGCTATGGCTGATGGTTTCTTACTATAAAACAGTTAATATAAGAGAGAGTTTAAGAAGTTATATGGTTTTGATGTGCATGAAATGATTATGCTGAATTGAATTACAAGAGCCCCATGAATCCAAAATAGACATTTGAACTTTCAGGCCAGAACAATTGTGATGGAAGAAATAAAAATCATATGGTTAGGGAAAAGGACAATAATTATGATATGATATACAATGACATGGAATTTGGTATAAATTTATCCTTGGAAGTCATCATAGCCCAATATCCAAGCCACTATTTTTCTTTGTCTTAAGATGCGTGTGTTCTGATCGCTCAGTCGTGTCCTACTTTTTGTGATCCCATAGAACATAGTCCATGGAATTCTCCAGGCCAGAATATTGCAGTGAGTAGCCTGTCCCTTCTCCAAGGGTTCTTGCCAACACAGGAACCAAACCCAGGTCTCCCACATTGCAAGCAGATTCTTTACCAATTGAGGTATCAGGAAAGCAGTGTCTTAAGATAAATTCAGTGTAAAAAATGTTTTGATATTATTAAAACAAAACAATATTCTATGTTCCTCTCCCAGACCTGAGTAAGGAAAGAGTAATGGATTCAGCTTTCGAGTGTGCATGCTTGCTCAGTCACTAAGTTGTGTCCTACTCATTCAGTTCAGTTCAGTCACTCAGTCGTGTCTGACTCTTTGCAACCCCATGAATCACAGCATGCCAGGCCTCCCTGTCCATCACCAACTCCAGGAGTTGACTCAAACTCATGCCCATCGAGTTGGTGAGGCCATCCAACCATCTCATCCTCTGTCGTCACCCTCTCCTGCCACCAATGCCTCTTAGCATCAGAGTCTTTTCCAATGAGTCAACTCTTCACATGAGGTGGCCAAAGTCCTGGAGTTTCAGCTTCAGCTTCAGTACTTCCAATGAACACCCAGGAATTAGCTCCTTTAGGATGGACTGGTTGGATCTCCTTGCTGGCCAAGGGACTCAAGAGTCTTCTCCAACACCACAGTTCAAAAGCATCAAGTCTTTGGTGCTCAACTTTCTTCACAGTCCAAATCTCACATCTATACATGACTACTGGAAAAACCATAGCCTTGACTAGACAGACCTTTGTTGACAAAGTATCGTCTCTGCTTTTGAATATGTTAATAGGTTGATCATAACTTTCCTTCCAAGGAGTAAGTGTCTTTTAATTTCATGGCTGCAGTCACCATCTGCAGTGATTTTGGAGCCCCAAAAAATAAAGTCTGACACTGTTTCCACTGTTTCCCCATCTATTTCCCATGAAGTGATGGGACCGGATGCCATGATCTTCGTTTTCTGAATGTTGAGCTTTCAGCCAACTTTTTCACTCTCCTCTTTCACTTTCATCAAGAGGCTTTTTAGTTCCTCTTCACTTTCTGCCATAAGAGTGGTGCCATTTGCATATCTGAGGTTATTGATATTTCTCCCAGCAATCTTGATTCCAGCTTGTGTTTCTTCCAGCCCAGAGTTTCTCATGATGTACTTTGAATAGAAGTTAAATAAGCAGGGTGACAATATACTGCCTTGACGTACTCCTTTTCCTATTTGGAACCAGTCTGTTGTTCCATGTCCAGTTCTAACTGTTGCTTCCTGACCTGCATATAGGTTTCTCAAGAGGCAGGTCAGGTGGTCTGGTATTCCCATCTCTTTCAGAATTTTCCACAGTTTATTGTGATCCACACAGTCAAAGGCTTTGGCATAGTCAATAAAGCAGAAATAGATGTTTTTCTGGAACTCTCTTGCTTTTTCCATGATCCAGCGGATGTTGGCAATTTGATCTCTGGTTCCTCTGCCTTTTCTAAAACCAGCTTGGACATCTGAAGTTCACAGTTCACGTACTACTGAAGCCTGGCCTGGAGAATTTTGAGCATTATTTTACTAGTGTGTGAGATGAGTGCAATTGTGCAGTAGTTTGAGCATTTTCTTTGGCATTGGAATGAAAACTGACCTTTTGCAGTCCTGTGGCCACTGCTGACTTTTCCAAACTTGTTGGCATATTGAGTGCAGCACTTTGACAGCATCATCTTTCAGGATTTGAAATAGCTCAACTGGAATTCCATCACCTCCACTAGGTTTGTTCGTAGTGATGCTTTCTAAGGCCCACTTGACTTCACATTCCAGGATGTCTGGCTCTAGATGAGTGATCACACCATCGTGATGTGTATGTGTGTATATATATATATATATACACACACACACACACACACACACACACACACACATATATATGCAATTAGCAAAGCCCCAGGCCCATAGTAGTTTCTCAAAAGTTAAATTCCCTTTCACTTTCTCAAGACATGCAAGAATAACACAATTTTAGTGAAATCTATTGTATCAAGTGTATAGTCAATAAACTTATTAACCCTTTGCCACTCACCTGGTCTTTTGCTAGGTGCTAACTGTAGGTACAAAGCCATATTAACATGCAATATTGTTTTTAAAAGAGAAATGTTTCCTTCCTATCCTTTTCTATTAAACAAATAATAAAAATGTTCAAGTATAGCTTCCCCACTGGCTCAGTGGTAAAGATTCTACATGAAATGCAGGAGATACAGGAAAATAGGTTTTATCCCTGGGTCAGGAAAATCCCCTGGAGAAGTAAATAGCAACCCACTTCAGGATTCTTGCCTGAAAAATTCCATGGAGAGAAGAGCCTGGTGGGCTGCAGCCCATGGGGTCCAAAACAGAGTAGCACTTGACTGAGCACACAGGTATGGATGCTATACTCTAATTGATCAACCTGCATTTCCTGAGCATTATATATTCCTAAGTATATCCTTTTATTCTTTTTTATGTAGGAGTGACTGGAAAAGCAGAGATAACGTATGTAGATTAGCAATATGGAAACATCCTGAAACCACTTTGAAGTCTCCGTTAATTGATTAGATTCAACATTCCCAGATACGGAAACTGGTCCATGGACAATTTGCTACAGGTAAGTGAGAGGTGTAATTTAATCTGTTAGAAACTTCCAAAGATTCGTTGACTGTGGGACTGTTAATTACATTTCAGATGATTGTAATGTTCCTTTGTACAGCTGACAGCTTCTCTTGCATCCCAAACATACACATGTGGATGCTAACATATGGCTAAATGTTTGGCCATTTCATCTTGTTCATTTGGGCTTCAGTCAATTACAAAAGGAGGAAGCAGGGGGAAAAAGTACCCACCTCATAAAACTTTTACTAGTAGTGATTTATGCAGAGGGGTGAGAGTCCAACTGTTCCTGGAACAGATGTTTCTTTGTACTGCCCCAGGAGTTGAAAGAGCAGCAGATTGGTCTGCCCAGGATTCAGAATGGAACAGTCAGACAAATGGTGATGTCCCCTTCCTTCTTTGAAACCAGGGCAGTAGTTAGGTCATTAATATGGAACAAAGTGTTTGGGAAAGGTAACTGGTTTTTTTATTCTCCCTTTGAAAACCTGGTGAGGTTGGAACACCTGATGTGGTAACAGCAATAAAATATTTTCTCGTGGGCTCTTGGGAAAGCGGAACTTGCCTGAATGACCCGGTGGGGAAGAATGAAAGTCCAGGTCACTCATACAAGTGCCAGTTCATGGGCTGAGGGCATGGGCTGTGGCATCATCTGTAGCTACAGGTTGTATTATCAATTGTCAAGGCCACATGAGCCTAGAAATTGGAGACGTCCAGCTCTGTGATATTGAAATAATCTGCTTATTCATCTGTGGGGCTCAACTGTATTAAGGAGAAAAAAAAATAGTAAGCTGAAATTCTAGTGGCATTGAGCTCCATCTATGGCAAGGGAGACATTTGTACTTGCCATTTTAATTGGCAAATGTGTGCTTGAATCATTCTTACTGTTTTAAGAGTAAAGTAGAAATCTTCTTAGAATCTGGCACCAAGGCATGTGGAATTGTCTTACATTTTCTGTTAATGTTTAGTCTCTCTGAGTTGCATGTATAACAGCTACCTGTCCTGGATTCGTAACTAAAGATCTTCCTTGAAGACATCTATCCGTTTTTGCATCTTGTCCATCACATTGTATAGATTAAGCTAAATGGAAGACATGTTATCTGTCTTCTGGGAAACCACTGTGTTTGGAAAGTCACGTAAGAGCACAGATATGGAGGTGTTTTTTAGCATGTTGTGGCTTCTGCTAAGTCGCTTCAGTCGTGTCCGACTCTGTGCGACCCCATAGACGACAGCCCACAAGGCTCCCCCGTCCCTGGGATTCTCCAGGCAAGAACAATGGGGTGGGTTGCCATTTCCTTCTCCAATGCATGAAAGTGAATGGTGAAAGGGAAGTCGCTCAGTCATGTCCGACTCTTCAAGACCCCATGGACTGCAGCCTACCAGGCTCCTCTGTCCATGGGATTTTCCAGGCAAGAGTACTGGAGTGGGGTGCCATTGCCTTCTCCATTTTAGCATGTTAAGTGTTCTCTAAAGATGAAAGGCAATGGTAAGATTAAGATAAGTTAGCAGCGCATCAAGAGGAACATGAGCCAGCAAAAAGAGGAAAGACTGAAAGTCTTGTTTGTTTGTTTGTTTTTGGTTGTTGTTGTTCATTTATTGGGTATTTTAAAAGCATATGATACCCCCCTTTTAAGAATCCTCCTCAATGTGGGAGACCTGGGTTTGATCCCTGGGTTGGGAAGATCCCCTGGAGAAGGGACCAGCTACCTACTCCAATATTCTGAACCGGAGAATTCCATGGATTGTGTAGTACATGGGTCACAAAGAGTCGGACACGATTGAGTAAATTTCACTTTCACTTAGTCCTTCTACCTATACAGAAGGGAGGATGTTGTTTCCTTTTACTTTGGCTCTTTTGAAAGACTTATAATAGTGGCTGTAGTGAAGAGATAATTATTTTGTTTACATGCATGGGCTGGAATTGAAACAAAAATTGAAAACAGGAAAAGAAAAAGATAGTTCTAGCATTTTCTTATGTCTGTACCATTTTCATCAGCAATAGCAAACTTATCCTCTTTGCAACTCTACTTCTCCCTGAATATATATTTCATCCACTCTTCTTTCTCTCCTTCTACCTGACTCTTTCTTTCTCTCCCTCAGCTTCTGATTGCTTTTCTTATCCTTCCTTTATTTGATTCTTTCATACTTTTGCCTTGAACCTAGCTTTTCATGGCCTCTTTGGAATCTTCCCATTTGTTCACCTTCTAATCTTACCGCTAAGGGCTTGCATCTGGGTTACACCTAGGAAACAGAAACTACACTGGGTATTATAATAGATAAAATGTAATTTAGGAATTATTTACCAGATATTGGAGAACTAAAGAGGTGAACAAGGACACTGATAAGTCATAGAGGTTGCAGGAAGTGGCTACTTTGGCTGCAGAGCAACAGACATTAATTTGGGATGATGAGAATTGAGAAGATTGGAGGAAGGGCTTTACAGAACTGAAATTCAGGGATCTTGAGTAGGCTTGCTGCCTGAAAGATTGAGGAACTGCAGAAGCTGGGGTGAGAAGGACTCCATCTTGCTGGGACTAATGTCTCTAAGAAGAATGAAGCCAGCTTGCAGGTTTAGTGCCCCAGGAGGTCAGATTGGGGACCACAGATATCTGGGACTCAGAATTTTGTGAGGAAACCTGTTGAGCGAATGTTAATAGCCTGAAGAATTAGAAGGGAATCCACAGGCAAAGATGGAGCCAGATCTCTGAGGAAGGAGTACCAGGCAGCTAGTGCTGCTATATCACCTGGAAGAGGGGCGCCGATGAGGTTGTGTTTAGGAGCACGGGAAAAGTGAAAACCACTGGAATCAACTGTTGTGTAGGGTGTAGGTCATGAGCAGTTTTCCTTCCAGCTCTCCAGTCTCCCTCTAACTGTGTCTATTGACAGAAACAGGAAATCAGGTAGCAAAATAAAATTGTGCTTTGCAGAGACCCAGGCTCAGCATTTCAAAGCAAGATGGAGGAGTATGGATTTGAACTGAGATAGCACTTAGCAGTGAGCACACAGCCTGTCCCTGTTTGCATGTAAAGGTATGCCTGTGTATGTGTTTAATTTCAAATGCAAGAATCTGATTGGCTTGATTCATCTCATCACTTTGATCACAAATTTTGACTTAGTTAACAGATTCACCTGACTAGTCCAGTGCCATTTTGGCTTCTACAAGTGACATAAGATGACGGATTATAAAAGAATAAATTGCTAAGCATTCCTCTTAGGGCCTTAAACTGTTTTTCTGAAAAAACAACTAAGGGCTTTCATGTGATTGAAAGTGCATAGATATAAAATATGTAAATGTGATAATGTTGATGATCAACTTTTAAATTAAGCTTTTTTGTGTGAAATAATTCTGCATTAACATGTAGTGTTAGGAAATAACATGGAGAGACCTCAGTGTCCTCTTCCTGCATTCTCCCTAATTCTCTTATAAAACTATAGGACAGTATGACTAACATGATACTGACATTCTACAGTCAAGAGATTTTCTGTCACCACAAGGGTCTCTCCTGTTGCCCTTTTATAGCCACACCCACTTCATTTCCTTAAGCACAGGGCATTTTTATACTTTTGTCATTACAAAAATGTTATGTAAATGGAATCATACAGTATGTAACATTTGGGGTTAGGCTTTTTTCACCCAACATAGTTCTCAGAAGATTCATCCAAGTTCTTGACTGTATCAGCAGTTCACTGATTTTTCCAACTGTATTAATTTATGGTAAAGATACATAACAGTTTATTTTACCATTTACCTTCTGAAGGATGTCTTGATTATTTCTAGTTTGAGGCTATTGCAAAATGGCTAGAAGCGTTCATGTACAGCTTTTTGTGTGAACATAAGATTTCATTTAATTGTCCCAAAGAGCAGTTGCTAGATTATATGGTGGTTGTATATATATATATACTATATATATATATGTATATATATATGTATATGTATANCCCAAAGAGCAGTTGCTAGATTATATGGTGGTTGTATATATATATATATACTATATATATGTATATATATATGTATATGTATATATATATACATATATATATAGTAGGTTTATCCCCAGTTTTATTTAGAGATAATTGACATATAACATTGCATGAGTTTAAGGTATGCAGCGTGATGAGCTGATACAGATACACACTGTGAAATGTTCACCACGGTAAGGTTAGTTAACACATGCTTCATCTCAAACTGCCATTTTGTTATTGTTTTGTGGTGAAAACATTTAAGGACTCTTAAATTAAAAAAAAAAAAAAAGCAAAATTNTACAGTGTATTTTTTTTTGGGGGGGGGATATAGTATGTTTAATCTGGATGAAACATAAATAGGATAAATAGAAGCAAGCAAATGAAAATCAGTCCTTAATTACAGAGTAATAATAAAAGTATTTGGCACAGTGTGATGCAAAGAGCACTGCTTTTATTATAGTTGTTCAGTCTCTCAGTCACGTCTCTCTTTGCGACCCAATGGACTGCAGCACGCCAGGCTTCCCTGTCCTTCACCATCTCCTGGAGTTTGCTCAAACTCGTGTCCATTGAGTCAGTGATGCCATCCAACCATCTCATCCTCCATTGCTCCCTTCTCCTCCTGCCCTCAATCCTTTCCAGCATCAAGGTCTTGCAAATGAGCTTTCTCTTCACATCAGGTGGTCAAAGTTTTAGAGCTTCGGCTTTGGTATCAGTCCTTCAGTGAATATTCAGGGTTTATTTCCTTTAAGATTGACTGGTTTGATCTCCTTACAGTCCAAGGGACTCTCAAGAGTCTTCTCCAACGCCACCATTCAAAAGCATCAATTCTTTGGCTCTCAGCCTTTTATATGGTCCAATGCTCACATCCATATGACTACTGGAAAAACCATAGCTTTGATTATACTGTGTGTGCATGCTAAATCACTTCAGTTGTGTCCAGCTCTTTGTGACCGTATGGACTGTAGCCTGCCAGGCTCGTCTGTTCATGGGATTCTCCAGACAACAATAATGGTGTGGGTTGCCATGCTCTTCTCCAGGGGATCTTCCTGACCCAGGGATGGAACCCACATCTTTTGTGTCTTCTTCACTGGCAAGTGGGTTCTTTACCACTGGCACCACCTGGAAGCTGTATTATAGACAGAGTTATGATCAAGCCTAACCTCTAGTTACTGCCGTGTTGCCAACTAGAGGGATTATTGGGCACTTCATATTCACTGGGATTTCTATTTTAAAACAAAATATAAACTTTTCTATGAAGGAAAAAAGGCTTTAATTCCCCAGGAAGGATGCAAACCTCACATTTGAGATATCTAGAGTTTACAGCCCCAAATATCAAAGCAGTATAGTCATCGTGTTTACTTTAGATCCCTAGAACTTATGCATCACATAAGCGAAAATTTGTACTTTATGACCAATGTCTATTGCTTCTACCTCTTACCCCGGTAACAATTAATATACTCTTTGTTTCTGTGATGGAGTAGGAAATGGCAACCCACTCCAATATTCTTGCCTGGAGAATTCAAGAGACAGGCTATAGTCCATGGAGTCACAAAGGGTCAGACATGACTGAGCGACTAACATGTTGCTTCTATGAAACAAATAGAAAGAAATAGTATTTTTTTATTTGTGTTTAGATTTTTTTGGGGTTGATCTCTTTTTAGATTTCAAATATAAGTGAGATTATACAATATTTGTCTTTCCCTGTCTGACTTATTTCACTTAGCATAATGCCCTCAAGGTTCACCCATGTTATTATAAATGGCAAAATTTCCCTGGATATTCATTAGAAGAACTGATGCTGAAGCTGAAACTGATGCTCAAGAAGTCTGGCCACCTGATGCAAAGACCTGACTGACTGAAAAAGACCCTGATGCTGGGAAAGATTAAGATGGTTAGATAGTATCACTGACTCAATGGACATGAATTTCAGCAAACTCTGGGAGATAGTGAAGGACAGAGGAGCCTGGTGTGCTGCAGTCCATGGGGTCACGGAGAATTGGACATGACTGAGAAACAACATATATCAAATATATATGTGATATGATATATATATCATATATATGAGATCCATATCTATGGACACAATACCTTCTTTATCAATTTATTCATTGATTGACACTTGGTTACTGTGAACAGTGCTACAATGAACATGAGAATATAGATATCTGTCCAAGATACTGACTTCATTTCCTTTGTATTTACACCTAGAAGTGTGCTACCTGGATCATACAGAGTACTGCTTTTCATTTTTTTGAGAAACTTTCATATGATTTTCCATAGTAGCTACACCAATTTGCATCCCCACCAACAGTTTACCAAGATTCCCTTTTCTCTATGTCTTTACCGCATCTGCCTTGTTGAAAATAGTCTAACAGGTACAAGTTAATATCTACTGTGGTTGTAATTTTGAGAGAAAACATTTTCAATTTCAGTAGAGTCCAATTTATCAGATTTTCCCTTTGTGGATCATAGTTCAGTGTCCAGTATAAGAACTCTTTTCCTATCTGTAAACCCCAAAGATTTTCTATTTTTTTCCTTTTATAGTCTTATTTATTATATTTAAGTTCATAACCCATAACCCATTTTGTGTTAACTTTTGTATAAGACATGAACTCAAGTCACATTAAGGACATGTTTATGGATATCCACTTGCTCTTCTTGGCACTAACATCTATTGATTGAATTTTACATCCATTTGGAAATCTTGGTTATTGGTATAATGAGGAATTGGGGTATTATATTCTGAGACCTTCAGTTTTAGCTGCCTTCTTCTGATATTGCTTCAGCAAGGGAAGTGGGGTAAGGTGACATCAAGTCAGAGTAGAAATTCATATTCGTTGTCCTTATTTGGCCTCTGTTGACGCATGGGTAGATGGAGCTCTTCATTATTCTGAGTGTGGGCAGGTGTTCCAGCTCTTACCAGATATCCATTGATACATCCCTGGCTGGGAGGTATAGGAGGGAGTGTAACCACTACCCACTTGGCCACAACTGACCCTATGGGCAGAAGAGTAGCTTCATGACTTCTGGGAGGTGGTCCAAGTCCTGACTCTCCATTAAGCCAACTGTCGACCATGTCGGGGAAGGTCCCTGTTACTGCTGAGTGAACATGGAAGTCCAGGCTCCCCATATCACTTGCACAGAGAAAGCAAGAGATGGAAGGTGGCCTTGGTGCTACCTGGCAGAGAAGAATGTCCTAGTTTCCTACTTGGCCTTGTCTGATTGCACCTTGGTGGGGAGTTTAAGGGACCTTGTCATAACTTGGTGAAGGTGAAAGGTGAAAGCTTTCTTGGTATTGCTTAAAGATAAAGCAATATTTTTTGGAGATGTTCAGCTGGATAAAGGGAATTGTCTTGGAGTTTTCCATGTTGCTAAACTGCCTTTTCTGTGTCTTTTGGGGCGAGACAACAGACTTTTGATTTGTTTTTTGTTTTTTTTCAGTCTGCCATTGTGTTTAGTTGCTTAGTTGTGTTCAACTCTTTAAGACTCCATGGACTGTCTTTCACCAGGCTCCTCTGTCCGTGGGATTTCCCAAGCAAGGATAGTGGAGCAGGTTGCCATTTCCTTCTCCAGGGGATCTTTCTGACCCAGGGATTTAATCCATGTCTCCTGCAAGTCTCCTGCATTGCATGTAGATGCTTTACTGCTGAGCCACCGGGGAAGTCCCTTTTTAGTCTGCACATATCAGCATTTCTGGGTGTGTGGTCTCTTCTTCTTCAGGTCTGGTGTGTATGAGACAAAAGGAAATCCCAGGAACTCACTATCATGTAATTACTTAGATCTAAGCTTCCTAGATGGAGAAGGCAATGGCACCCCACTCCAGTACTCTTGCCTGGAAAATCCCATGGACAGAGGAGCCTGGTAGGCTACAGTCCATGGGGTCGTGAAGAGTCAGACACGACTGAGCGACTTGACTTTCACTTTTCACTTTCATGCATTGGAGAAGGAAATGGCAACCCACTCCAGTGTTCTTGCCTGGAGAATCCCAGGGACAGGGGAGCCTGGTGGGCTGCTGTCTATGGAGTCGCACAGAGTCCAACATGACTGAAGCAACTTAGCAGAAATCTTCCTAGACTGTTTCCTACTCTCTACCTTTCAGCTCCTTATATATTTATCTTTAATATATACTATCCAGGGGTTTTAATTGTACTTAGTGGGATGAATGGGAAAATGATAGTCGAATCTATCCTCCTGGAAATAGAGCCCCCTGGAAATGTTTTTGTTAACAATGTTTTGTTTAACAATGTTATTGTTAAATTTTAAAAATAATAATTCAAGTATAACTGTAAAGTTTTAAAGACAAAGAAAACAAAGCAAGCAAGTAAAAAGCTTTTACTTTTACTTCAGCTTTTACTAAGTCCAGTCTCCTGTATTTGAGTAGGAATACATGCAAACCCATCTCAAAGAGAGGATTACTTCACACAGTAGAAGTTTACACATAATTATTGAATGAAGGAATAATTACCAAATGAGTTAATCTGCTGAATTGTCTCCTACATGTGAAACAATATTCTAGGCAGCAAGGAAAGTATATCACATATATATTTATAATATAGACCTAACTACCAAGTTATATACAAGCCAGTAACACTGCTAAAATGGAAAGACCATAGCTATAATATATAAGGTAGAACATTGTCTTTCATCTCCTGGAGCAAGGCAGGGTTTTGTTCATCTTTGTCTGCTGCTAGTGCCTAATGGAGCACATTAGTCATCATGCATGGCTTCCTCTAGGAGTTTAGCAGAGGAGGAGAGAGCACTTGGAGCTGCTGGGAAATAATCTGTCTTGTATTTTCCAAAAGCTCTGCAGAAAAGATGTTCCCTTTCTCCCAGGAGATCTGCCTGCCATTGCAAGAGCTTAAGAAGACATGGATTCAATCCCTGTGTTGGAAAGATCCCCTGGAGGAGGGCATGGCAACCCACTCCAGTATTCTTGCCTGGGAAATCCCATGGACAAAGGAGCCTGGCGGACTACAGTCCATGGAGTTGCAAAAGAGTAAGAGAGAGGACACAAGGTATTACTAAGCAAAGTATACATTCCTTTACCAAGTCAGAGAATTCTATGTGAGTCCTATCCCTGCCAATGAAGCAAGGTATTTATTGTTCTGATCCTGGCAGAAGCAGAGCAGAGATAAGTATCATTTTTCATACATATATTTTAAAATGTTTAAGATCAAATGCTCCCTCTATGTCATAGTTCCTTCTCTAACCCCAAATACCAACAAAAATAGCTTCATGTTTAACAAGGTATATGTATACTGGTGGCCTGGGAGTTAAGTGTCAATCCACTCATCTGAACATCCACAAAGGATAAAAAAAACAGATAATTATAATGAATAAATAAAAATAGCAGCATATGGTAACAAGATGAGTTAACTTCACTGTCCTTTAGCCAGGCATGTATTCCATCCTTAAACATAACCCAAAGAGGAGCTCTGAATATCATCAATTTATTGTAAAATCCAACAGTCTGGACATCACATAGACAACGGCTTTTCAGTTACCTAAGGACAGAATTCCACAAATATAAAAGATCCTTGGCAGAAAGTCAGTGTCACAGTTAACAAACTCTCTAGCATTTCAGTCCTGGATCAGGGGATGCAAGAGGCTTAGGGAAACCAACAGGAATCCTGATGTTAGAAATCTTGAGGCAAAAAAACATGTTTAATGCAAGCCAAGGGGCCTCCTGCGAGAGCAAAAAGTTCTGCTCATCACAGGCAGGATGAAAAGACGGCTTCCTGACTTACATAATAGACACTCAGAGGATATGAACTTTGACTTGTGTATTTGATAAAGCAGCAGTAGGCTTTCTCAATAATGATTACTTACAGGATCAAGTTTTTAAAAAAGCTTCCTGTTTTTTGTTTGGTTGGCTTTTTCATAAGAGTCTAGCTCTTTGGATGAAGAGCTCTCCATGAATGCCTAGTTCTACAAAATAAAAAGAACGAGCAAAGTGTGAAGTGCAGTGAGTTCTATTTTATGTGATTTTCAGTGAAGAATAGGGATGGCACGTTGAACTGGAAAGATGTTGATTTCTCGTGATACACCTGTTTTCATGGAAATCCATTTTAATAGATTCCTGAGACAGAAAACTACGCTTGGAACTCACACCCTTAAAACTTTCAAGAATTTACAAACTTATGGCAGATTCTATCTCTCATTTAAAGTTTATAGTTGCCACAAATTGGAATGATCAAGGTGCTGTATAGTACTCAACATAGAAAATAGTCTGAATTAGCAGAAAATTGTACTTTTAAGCTTCACAAAGTTTATTACATTTAAAAAATTTTTTATGTATTGTTATTTCTTTTAAAATATGAACTTAAATACCTTTAAAAATATATTAGCATTAGCATAAGCAAAACATGTTTTGTTGTTAGAAATTTAGCAATAAAATAATGTGATAACAATCACTTCATTAAGGAAAAGAGATTAAAAACTTCAAAAAGATGGATGAAAATGGCAGTTTCTTCTTATTGCCATCATCCTAGATGGGATTTCTGCATTTTTTCTGACTGTATAATATAGATTTAGCCAATTTTTTCTGAGCCACCTTCACGTGACATAGTTAAGGGTTGAGAGGTAGAGGTGAGAAACAGAGAACGCAATCAGAGAGATTGCATCTTCTTGCCATCTTCCAGTTTATTAAACATAACTCAGAAGCTTCCAGGTGTATTAGAAGCACATTTTGAAAGAAAAATCAGCCCATGTCTGCTAAGTCTCCTATCCTGTCTGTCCAAGTAAGTAGAACGATCATATTATTGGCAGTACCTCATTTTTCTCAACTTTTTCTAAAGCGACAAATGTGCTAAATATCATGGGTATTCCTTATGCTTGATTTCTCACATTTTACATCTTTAAGGTCTGTATTCCTGGTGCAAATACAATGAAATATCACTGCAGTAAAGCAAAATGTTTCACTGTGCACATTTACTGTTCAAGAAACCAAACCATAAACCAGAAATTTCAAGGCAGTAAAACAATTTGGGATGAGCATTCTATTCAACTGAATGGTATGCTTCTATTTCAGAGAGCAACTCCCAAATTGAGTGTCTTGCACAGCGATGGCACAGCAGTAACAAATTGTAGAATGATTTTTATATACATATATATACACTTGGAAATTACAAAGTAGAACCAAGATGTGCTGGAAAACCAGCTCTATGAGGGAAAGAAAAAAAAAGCAAAAAACTCTGGTTTGTAGTGTTTTCCCTTTTTGGTGGTATAAATACTTGCCCTATGGCCCATTTTAATACCAATTTTAATCACCAATTACCATTTTAATGTGTGTCACAGCACAGAGGTGGGAAAAGATGGGCACAATGTTCTCTTACAGGCTGGTACAGGCTGGCTCCAGTCCCCTACTGGTTAAGTCCCCTAGATTTGCATTCATGTGATTTGGCAAAAGAAAATCATGCCACCGATTTCCTGTAGGTTAATTAGCTGACTTGATTTTGACCTGGACTTTTCACGGCAATACAAGAGACCCTGGTTCGATTCCTGGGTCAGGAAGATCCACTGGAGAACGGATAGGCTACCCACTCCAGTATCTTGGGCTTCCCTTGTGGCTTATCTGGTAAAGAATCCGCCTGCAATGTGGGAGACCTGGGTTTGATCCCTGCGTTGGGAAGATCCCCTGGAAAAGGGAAAAGCTACCCACTCCAGTATTCTAGCCTAGAGAATTCAGAGTCAGACACAACTGAGCGACTTACACTCTAACTTTCACTTTTCACAAGTAATGATGACAAGAAGTTAGTTTTTCCCAGGTAGGCTACTTGTAGGAAGAAAAGTTGTAAGAATACCTCCCCAGGAGTTCCCATGCTTTTGAAAGCAGATAAAAACCTAGGAAGACCTTGAGGATTTTCCTGAAGTTGAAAAAGAAATCTCTTTAACTACGGCCACCTACTCTGGGGCCTGGGCACTGTTAAGCATGCCTTGAAGCATTCTTATTCTTAGCCATTCTAAGCTCAAAAACTGAATAGGAAAGCTTTAGGCAAAGCACTCTTTAGTAGCATGGTATATTAACTCTTAGAATTTATAAAATCATTCCAGTCCCCCATGTTGCTGAACTATTTTTGAAGTCAAGAAATTTAGTGCACAGAAATGTGGGAAAAAACTAAAGAAATCTTGAGGATAGTTTATGATTAAAACAATTATTCATTTTAGAACTCTTATGGGTCAAACTCTGAGCTGGAAAGTCTCACTTATTTTATATTTTTATTTAATTTGTGTGTTTACTCTTTAGGGTAAAAGTGGAAATTCTTTCATTTAATGAAGATGGAAAAGGGCATGTCTAGAGTTATTAAAATATTTTACTAACTACAACAATCTGTTAAATATCTATTCTGCCCTAGACAATTCTCATTTACCATTGTAGTTAATAATCAACAATACTTCTATTTTATAGATGGAATAAACATGACTGCAGTTGAGTGTTATGCATGAGGTCATGAACTAATAAAGAGGAAAAACTGGATCACAATTAGTGTTTCTCTGGATTTGTTGCTTTACATGTGTTAATTCAGTCAGTCAGTCCACAAATGTTTATTGAGCACCCACTAAGATTCAGCCATTCTTCTTGGCTTCAGGGCTATAGCAGAGAACTACACCAATACAAATTTTAGCTCTCACCAATCCGCATTTTAATTGGCAGAGAAAATCAACAAACAAACAGAATAGTATTAAATGGAAGCAGCCTAGATGTCCATCAGCAGATGAATGGATAAGAAAGCTGTGGTACATATACACAATGGAGTATTACTCCGCCATTAAAAAGGATACATTTGAATCAGTTCTAATGAGGTGGATGAAACTGGAGCCGATTATACAGAGTGAAGTAAGCCAGAAAGAAAAACACCAATACAGTATACTGACACATATATATGGAATTTAGAAAGATGGTAATGATAACCCTAATTGCGAGACAGCAAAAGAGACACAGATGTAAAGAACAGAATTTTTGACTCTGTGGGAGAGGGAGAGGGTGGGATGATTTGGGAGAATGGCATTGAAACATGTATACTATCATGTAAGAAATGAATCGCTAGTCTGGGTTCGATGCAGGATGCAGAATGCTTGGGGCTGGTGCACTGGGATGACCCAGAGAGATGATATGGGGAGGGTTGTGGGAGGGGGAATTCAGGGTTGGGAACTCATGTACACCTGTGGTGGATTCATGTCAATGCATGGCAAAACCAATACAGTATTGTAAAGTAAAAAAATAAAATTAAAAAATAAATAAATAAAAGACTAAAAAAAATAAAATAAATCAATGCTATGTTGGATGGTAACAAGTTATATAGAAAAATACAAAGTAGGGAAGGAACAAATAATATAGATATGGGAGTGCATTGAAACTTTAAACCAATAATCAGAGAAGGCGTCACTAAGAAGGTGAGAAAAATTAGATTGAGAGAGACCTTAGATGTGCAAATATCTGAGTTCCAAGATGAAACACATGTAGAGGCCTCCAAGTGAGCAGATTTAGCGCACTGGAGGAGCATCAAGGTTTGTAGACAGCTAACCAGAAGTAAGCTTGGGAGAAAGGGATGGGAGTTGAGGTTCTAGGCAGGGGAGGTATGGAGGAAGATGCTCAATTCCTTTGACTTCTGTGATGATTATAGACTGAAGGGAGAAGCAGGTGAGAGAAAAGAGAACAATGAACAGGCTGCTGCAATGATCCATGTGAAGAACAGTAATCTCTTGTGCCATGACAGCAGAGATGCAACTGATAAGAACTGGTTGGATTCTGAATATATTTTGAGTAGACATAATTTGTGGAATGATTAAAAGTAGACTGTGAGTGGAAGTGAGATTTTCTGAATAAAGAGAAGCTTCCCTTTACAGTGATGATGAGGATTATAGAAGGAGAGATTTAGGGTAGATAAAGAGGTTTGGGAAGATAAAGAACTTGCTTTTTCAATGTGGTGAGATGGAGGAGATGCAAGAATACAGAAAATTATTTAAAGTATAAGTCTCAATAAAGCTAATCTATATAAAAGCACTATCAATGTTAGTTAGGTTTTTGTCTTCACTCTAGTCTCAGCTAGGTGATATAATTGTTAAGACTAAGATTTAAAGACTGGTTATAATAGAATTGGTGAACTGTAGATAAGAAAAGGAGGAGTTTTTAAACTTGGATTAAAAAAAAATCATAAGAGTCTGTTTTGTACTTGTTAGGCCAGGTTTCATAGGAGAGAAGTAAGAGTCAAAAGAAATAAAGAAATGGGTATGGGTTTTAATTCAGTTCAGTTCAGTTGCTCAGTCGTGTCCAACTCTTTGCGACCCCATGAATCACAGCACGCCAGGGCCTCCCTGTCCATCACTATCTCCCAGAGTTCACTCAGACTCACGTCCATCAAGTCCGTGATGCCACCCAGCCATCTCATCCTCGGTCATCCCCTTCTCCTCCTGCCCCCAATCCCTCCCAGCATCAGAGTCTTTTCCAATGAGTCAACTCTTTGCATGATGTATCCAAAGTACTGGAGTTTCAGCTTCAGCATCATTCCTTCCAAAGAAATCCCAGGGTTGATCTCCTTCAGAATGGACTGGTTGGATCTCCTTGCAGTCCAAGGGACTCTCAAGAGTCTTTTCCAACACCACAGTTCAAAAGCATCAATTCTTCGGCACTCAGCATTCTTCACAGTCCAACTCTCACATCCATACATGACCACAGGAAAAACCATAGCCTTGACTAGACGGACCTTAGTCGGCAAAGTAATGCCTCTGCTTTTGAATATACTATCTAGGTTGGTCATAACTTTTCTTCCAAGGAGTAAGTGTCTTTTAATTGCTGAAGTCATTTTTAAATGTTCATACATATATATCTACTTTTCTCGAATTCTTCTTCCTTATAAATTATTGCAAAATGTTGACGATAGTTCCAGTCTTATAAAATAAGTTTGTTGGTTTTCCTTGTTGGTTATTTATTTTATATGTGGTGGTTTAGGCTCTTAATCATGTCTGACTCTTGCAACCACATGGACTGCAGCCCACCAGACTCCTCTGCCCTTGGAATTTCCCAGGCAAGAATATTGGAGTGGGTTGCCATTTCCTATTCCAGGGGATCTTCCCAACCCAGGGATAGAACTCATATCTCCTGCATTGGCAGACAGATTCTTTACCACTACCACCACCTGGGAAGGACATTTTATGTATAGTAGTGTGTATATGTTAATCTAAATCTCCCACTTTATCTTTAGTCCCCTCTTTCCCCTTTGGTTAACCATGTTTGTTTTCTATGTCTGTGGGTGTATTTCTATTTTGTATATGAGTTCATTTGTATTTTTTTTTAGATTCCACATATGTGATATCATGTTGTCTTTGTCGGACTTACTTCACTTAATATGATAATCTCTAGGTCCATTCATGTTACTACAAATGTCATTATTTTGTTCTTTTTAGTGGCTAATATTCAGTTCAGTTCAGTTCAATTGCTCAGTCCTATCCGACTCTTTGTGACCCCATGGAGTACAGCACACCAGGCTTCCCTGCCCATCACCAACTCCCAGAGTTTACTCAAACTCATACCCATTGAGTTGGTGATGCCATCCACTGACCAATATTCCATTATATAATTATACCCCATCTTTTTTATCTACTCATCTGTCATGGGTATTTAGGTTGCTTCCATGTCTTGGCTATTGTAAATAGTGTTGTAGTGAACATCAGGGCACATGTATCTTTTTGAATGATGAGTTTCTCTGGATATATGCCCAGGAGTGGAATTGCAGAATCATATGGTAGCTCTATTTTTAGTTTTATAAGGAAACTCCACATAGTTTTCCCCAGTGGCTGTACCAATAACTGAATCATTTTGCTGCATACCTGAAACTAACACATACACCACAACTACACTTCAATTAAAAAACATTTTTTAAAATGTCTATAGAGTTGTTAAGAACAAAACCTGAGGAGTCTGGCTGACTGAAAGAGTAACGGACCCTGGATCTGAGCCATGCTGCTCTGGGAGTCCAGAGGCTGGTATCAGATGCAGAGTCTGGGAGGCAGTGACTCTCTTTCCTGAGACACAAGTGCAGTGTTGTCAACGGAAGGTGTTCAAGAGCCATCAGAACAAGATTGTTGTGCCTCAAAGTCACATTCTCAGGGTGTCCACTACCATGTGGGGGCTGTAACACAGGATCTAGAGCAGGAAGACAGAAGGAGTTGATACTTCCTGAGCGATGTGAGCTGTCCTAGACATTTCCAGGAATAAGTGAACATTTTCAGAAAGAAAGTGAGCCTTGGACTCTGAAAGTGAAGGTAAGTCAGTCATGTCCGACTCTTTGTGACCCCACAGACTATACAGTCCATGGAATTCTCCAGGCCAGAATTCTGGAGTGGATAGCTGTTCCCTTCTCCAGGGGATCTTCCCAACCCAGGGATCGAACCTAGGTCTCCCCCATTGCAGGTGAATTTTTTACCAGCTGAGCCACCTGGTCTCTGAACAAGTTAGAAAGTATCTCGTCTAGCCATTAATGAGGCTTACTTTCTCTCTCTTGTTGAAGATGCCAAAGATTATTCTTGTGATGTGTTGTATAGGATAGCCATTTCTCCAAGCAGTTCTGGTGTGCTGAATGGTGGCCTGCCCATCTGGAGGCAATAGGGACAATGGTGGGCACTTTGAAAGCTAAATCCAATAGGATGATGTGCACGCTCATTCATTCAGTATTGTCTCATTCTTAGTGACCTCAAGAACCATAACCCACCAGGCTCCTCTGTCTATGGAATTTTTAGGCAAGAATACTGGAGTTGGTTGTCATTTCCTTCTCCAGGGATTCTTCCCGACCCAAGGATCGAACCCATGTCTCTTGCATTGTCTGGTGGAGTCTTTACCACTGAGCCACCTGGGAAGATGCCCTAAATCCAGTATCACTTCTCTGTCCTAAGCCTGCTCCTCGTATGCCATGTGGTAGCTTCCTCATGCTTTAGGGCTTTAGTTAGTTTCCATTTATTTCCTGAGATGTCATTCCCCAGACCCCTGTTTTTATACTCATGATTGACCCTAAGATGATGCAATTTCCCAGCTCTGATTTTACTTACTCTTCCTGAAAAAAAAAAAAAAAAAGATGTTACCCTCTGACCTTGCCTTACCCAAGTGGCATACTACTTGAGTTGAGCATGTTGGACTACTGCCATGCAAGCTGCTTTAATTCTTCTAAGAGCCGATTTTCCATGAGTAGCGACTGTTGGCAGCTGGCTGTTGAAACAGATGTCCTGCCTGTTGGGGAGTATTTCCTTGGGTTCACTTCTGCAGCTTAGCTGAACAGTGCCAGGCATGGATCAGTGTACCTTCCCTGGGAGCAGGGCCACCCTAGCTTTTACTAGTTGCCCCGAGACCTGAGCAGTCAAGGCTTTGCTGCTTTTCGGCGAAGGCAGACCAACACTACACTTTTCTCGGAACTGCTTTTAACTCCTACATGGTTCCTTTTTCCTGAAGTGTCTTCTCCCCACTTCTGCCTGAGAATCCAGCCTTTTCCTAGTACTAGGGTCACTATCATCTTTATGAAGCGCCTCCTAATTCTTGTCTACTGCATGCGAGTTCCTGGAATTGCCACTGCATTTCAGTGGCCAAGTCAGATCATGTCCTAAATATATTTGTTGTTGTTGTTGTCCAGTCACTAAAGTGAAAAGTGGAAGTACTAGCCTCTCACTTCTGTCCAACTCTTTGGGACACTATGGACTGTAGCCCACCAGGCTCCTCTGTCCATGGGATTCTCCAGGCAAGAATACTGGAGTGGGCTGCCATTTCCTTTTCAGAGGATCTTCCTGACCCATGGATTGAACCCGAGCTTCCTGAATTGCAGGCAGATTCTTTACCATCTGAGCTACCAGGGAAGCCCATTCAGTTGTTAAGCCATGTCCAACTCTTCATGCCACGCTTCCCTATCCTTCACTATTTCCCAGAGTTTGCTTAGATTCATGTCCATTGAGTTGATGTTGCCATCCAACCATCTAATTCTCTGTCGTCTCCTTCTCTTCCTGCATTCAATCTTTTCCAAAGTCAGGGTCTTGTCCAATGAGCTGGCTTTGTATAAGGTGGCAAAACTATTGAGGCTTCAGCTTCAGCATCAGTCCTTCCAATGAATATTCAGGATTGGTTTCCTTTAAGATTGACTGGTTTGATTCCTTTGGTGTCCAAGTGACTCTCAAGAGTCTTTCCCAACACCATAGTTCAAAAACATCAATTCTTTGGCTCTCATCCTTCTTTACTGCCCAGCTCTCACATCCATACATGACTGGAAAAACCACAGCTTTGACAATAATTCATATGTATTAGTGTATAGTTCTTTCTCTTCTCCTTGAAGGTAAGTTCCTTCAATAAGGCTTGAATAGTAAGCATCCCTTAGCTGTAAAAACCCTGAGAATCACTAATGGAACTGAGAAATTTAATGAGGCTCATAGGGCAGGACCTGGGGGTGTATTAGGAAAGGCCAAAGGAAAACTTTTCTGTAGACAACCAGCTTCAGTTATAATTGAGATTTAAATTAATTTTGGTAACATATATTCACTTAGGGTGCTCGAGTTCAAGGCTGCAAATTTTATCATGAATCACTGGGGCAAAACCAGCAAGACAAGAAAGAGCTGGTAAATACTAGTAGGCTGTTAAGATTATCAGCTTGACTTCTTTTATTTGGAAGAGAGAGGTAGGGGTGTTGGGAATATATTTATAAGACTGCCTTAGATTATAAGAAAAGGTCTGTGGCCAAAGACAAAAGCTTTTTGATTTGTATTTTGATAATTTTGATAATATATCTTATAATTAGTCACAGAAACCCTACCCCCTTTTTCTTTAAATCGACTAGAATGAGACAAAATAAAACTAAAAAAATAGAATCCAGGTTTTGTTTCTAGTTACAAACACAAAGAAATAATTTCTAAAACAAACTATGTCTAAATGTTGAAAAAAACATCATAATTTTCTGGCCTTTGAGACAGTGAAATCAATAAAACAAATATTTGATTTGGGTGATTTTTCATAGATCATTTGAAAAAATAACACATGTATTTATTAAAACATATGAACCCTGAAAATAATTTCCTTTCAGCTATAATAAACTTCAAGATTCTTTGACACACACACACACATATCTATATACACTTGTAGCATCTTCAGAGGTAAGAAACCAAGCTCCTTTCAGCATAAGACATAAGCATGAATTCAGTGGCCTTTAGGTTGAAACTGCTAGGACTTATAAATTATGAGAGCAGTACTCAGTACTCCTTTCCTAACAAATCGCCAGCCTTTACTAGTCAGGTATTCCTTATTCTGAAGCTTTTCACCTCATACGAATGCTATCACCTGCCCTAAAAAGCAGACAAAAACACTAAAATTCTGGCAATTAATTGTAAGAAATTGAAGCTCTTCAAAGTGTAACTATGACCTGACACAATATTCCACGCACCATTGTATACAGGAGGGGAGAGGGGAACACACATTTACAAGTGTCATTACTTACCCCACATTGTACACAATTTCATTTAATCTGCAAAATGAGTTTTTAATTTAAGAATACTTTCCTTCCTTCTTCTTACTCCTTCACTCTCTCTTTTTCTTTCTTCCCTCCCATTCTTTCTTTCTTTTCATCAATTTTCTTCTGTAAAGTGCTCACATAAAATAAAAGCCAAATCGTATTGAAGTAGAAATATAAAAATGTCTAATTTTCCCATAGCTCCAAATCCCCATCATTGTATATATTATTTGTCTATTTCTGTTAAGTAGTCTTGTCCCTATTTTGAAGAAGAAGTAACTGCTACTCAGAAAGTGTAACTTGGCCACACCATGATTTAAATCCTGGCTCCTTATTGGCAAACCTGTGGCAAGCACCCCTGTGTGTGTGTGTTTCCATCCCTTTCACATTCGATAGACAAAGACACATTCTCTTGTCTGGTTTGATAACATGCTAGGGACTCTGCTTATCATTCGTTCCATTGCTCATCCATACATTCATAGTACCGCTTACTGGATAATAAATCTGAGTAGGAATGAGAAGAATAAAGGGCATAAAAAGAGGAAACAGGTGTTATAGTGGTTGAGAAAAGGGAAAACCTTGGCAAAGATAAAGGGATTGAATTTCAATGAGGAAAGAAAGAGTTGAGTCTGGATTAAAATAAATTCCCGTCCTAAACTCCGTGCTCGTAAGCACTGTGCAGTGTGTCTCACCTCTGATGTGCTATCCGATTGGTATGTTCCCCTGAAGGTTTTCATTACTAAAGTATCTTTATTGCTCAGATCCTCCAGAGTCACGATCCACTGGAGGGGGAAAGCAACTCAAGTTAAGTACCACATGCTATGCCAGACATCAGATTCAAAGATAAAGCAGATGAACTCTCTGACTTTGTGGTGTCCAAGTTCAGTAATGGGAAGCCCTCCATGGCACTTGTCTGTGAGGTTTTATGACAGCTTCCCTAGATTGTGAAAGAGTTTCAGCTGCAGTATTTAAGTAGACATCTAAAATATAGACTGTCTTCCTCTCTTTGTCCTTATCTCCTTATTCCATTCCTGCCTTCTTTTCATCTTCATTCCACTGGGTTCAGAGCTTGAACCAATTCTAGTGCCTTTAAAGTATAGATACCATAGGGCCAATAGAAGGAGAATGTCTGCCTGGGACACATCAGGAAACAATCCCATCCCATCCGTCTTCCTTCCCGACCCTGGCCACTCTTCAGAAGCTTTGAGTGAGTTCCTGGGCTCACACATGATTCTCTTGAGTCAGTCTGCCTTTGGAGATGTTCTTTTAACCAATTCAAAAATATGTCTCCAGCCTAAAAGATCACACATAATATTTCATTTTTGAGCCTGGGCCAACCTTTTCAAAACCAAATGCTGAATTTTGACTTCATTTTCCAATATATAGTGACATTTTTCTTGAACATGAATTCATTTAACAAGCTTTTTTTTTTTTTTCTCTAGAAGCAAAGGGTGATGCTGTTTTGTTGTTCTCAGCGACATCCAACTCTTTGAGACCTCCATGGACTGTAGGCTATGCTACAGCTTCTCTGTCCATGGAATTCTCCAGGAAAGAATAGTGGAGCAGGTTGCCATTTCCTACTCCAGGGGACCTTCCCAACCAAGGGATTGAACCCGCATCTCCTGCGCTGGCAGGTGGATTCGTTACCACTGCACCGCCTGGGGAGCAGAGTTGATATCAATCAGGAATTAAAACTGGTAGTTCTGAAATGCAGATCTAGGGCTGTCATTTAGTTTATGAACTTGGCCAAGTCATTTAACTTATCTGAACCTCAAGTTTCTGGGAAAAAAAAACTCAAAATTTTCTTTGCTGAAATGGTGCTTATAATACCTCCCTCGCATGGTTATCATGAGCATTAAATAAAACAATATTAGATAAAAGCCTTCACTGATAGCTTTGTGTCAAGTATTAGTTGTGGGTTGTAAGAAAATAATCACACTCTGCCAGTAAGGTCATGTTACGGCTTGTGAAGCCCAAATCAATTACATACTGGGGCAGATACACTATGTGCATGACAAAATTGGTGAACCACAGAAAACTAACATGGTCAGATGATCCTGTGCTCATTAAACTACTGTGGATCCCAGGCAATGTGTCCAGAGTCTGCCTAACTACTTCACTGATGCTTTGGTGCCATAGTGCTAATGTAATACTCAGGCAATCCATTATGTGTTAGGGAAAAAAAAAAGTTGGAGTGAGGCGAGAAAAGAATTGAAGAAAGAGAGCCTAAAAACTTTTTGAAGACTCCCATATGCAAATAGCAGTTGAGTTAAGAGTTCCCAGGATAAAGTTATAATTGCCTTTCTCGTTTTGCATCCATATGTCTGTCACAGAATTGAGCTGTCACGTATTGAAATTGCTAGTGTGACATCTTCATAGTTTCAAACTGACTCTAGCCTAAAACAAGCTCCAGCAGTTCCGGGGTTACCACCTTTGCTCCACTGCCTCATCTCCCTGGAAGCTTCAGAGAATCCGTGTGCCCCACAGTGGGTGCCTCTCCAGTGTGACTTAACGTGTGTGGGTACCAGCCAACATTTGGCACACATAGAAAAACCCAACCAGCTTCATCTCCATTTTGAACCATGACAAGAACCTGGCAAAGAGCATCAGATAGGCAGAAGAGAGTCCAGTTCATTATAGAGAGGAAAAGCCAAAGCTGCTTCCTCTTCACAGTGGAAAAACACATCAGACATTCAGAAATGGATTAGAAAAGTCAGAAAACTCCCTTTATTCTCTAGAGGAGGCACAGTTAATTCTTTTTCTCTCTCTTTAAGGGTGTTATATTTAATTTTAAAATGTCGTTATTATTTCACATGGAAGAATTACTCATCGAAATGGAATTTCTTTTAAATTCTTCTCTTTTAGAAACTACGCCCCCGGGGAAAATGAGTATATTCATGAGTGGGCTATAAAGGTATAAAGCACATTTCATATCATAAAAATCTCTGTCTGTTACAAAGTGAAATAACTTAGAATTGTGGGAAGGTTTGAGAATATTAAGATCACTGATGCTTCGATCATGGTAGCCAGAGTCCACTTTAGATTCTGAAAGGCAAGATGCCAAAATGCTAGATTTGGGTGTATTTTGGTGAGACTAATTTTTAGAGGATCTATGGACGACTGAATCAGACTGAGATGTTACTCTGAAGTCAGAATCCCAGCCTAACAGGTTTATGTTGTGTGACTTCAGACTATTTCTTTTTAACCTTTCTGGAGTCCAGTATTATGAACTACCTACCAAATGGTGGTAGTGAGAGAACATGATTCATACAGCATTGTTCTGATTGTATAAAGTAACCATATGAAATATTTAGCTTAATGCTTGCTGTAAAATAAGCTAGTGGCAAGTGCTAGTAGTGGTAATCTGAATATGAAAAACAGGCAAACAAATGAAACAGCGAGTAGTAAAATCAAGGGAATATCTTAAAGATCCAGATCTCTAAATCATATCTGATTTTAATATGTAGATTTTTTTATCCCATTGTGATTCTTGTATTTGTCCCTTCTGAAAAACAAAATGATCATGAGATTTTCTTAAATATGGTTTTCAGTTCAGTTCACTCACTCAGTCATGTCCAACTCTTTGTGACCCCATGAACCGCAGCATGCCAGGTCCCCCTGTCCATCACCAACTTCGAGTCCACCCAAATCCATGTCCATTGAGTTGGTGATGCCGTCCAAACATCTCTTCCTCTGTCATCCCTTTCTTCTCCTGCCCTCAACCTTTCTCAGCATCACAGTCTTTTCAAATGAATCAACTCTTCGCATCAGGTGGCCAAAGTGCTGGAGTTTTAGTTTCAACATCAGTCCTTCCAATGAACACCCAGGACTGATCTCCTTTAGAAAGGACTGGTTGGATCTCTGTGCAGTCCAAGGGACTCTCAAGAGTCTTCTCCAACACCACAGTTCAAAAGCATCAATTCTTCTGCACTCAGCTTTCTTTATAGTCCAACTCTCACATCCATACATGACCACTGGAAAAACCATAGCCTTGACTAGACGGACCTTTGTTAACAAAGTAATATCTCTACTTTTCTGTCTAGGTTGGTCATAACTTTTCTTCCAAGGAGTAAACGTCTTATAATTTCATGGCTTCAATCACCATCTTCAGTGATTTTGGAACCAAGAAAAATAAAGTCAGCTACTGTTTCCCCATCTATTTCCCATGAAGTGATAGGACTGGATGCCATGATCTTAGTTTTCTGAATGTTGAGCGTTAAGCCAACATTTTCACTCTCTTCGTTCACTTTCATTAAGAGGCTCTTTAGTTCCTCTTCACTTTCTGCCATAAGGGTGCTGTCATCTACATATCTGAGGTTATTGATATTTCTCCTGGCAATCTTGATTCCAGCTTCTGCTTCCTCCAGTCCAGCGTTTCTCATGATGTACTCTGCATAGAAGTTAAATAAGCAGGGTGAAAATATACAACCTTGACGTNTCTGAGGTTATTGATATTTCTCCTGGCAATCTTGATTCCAGCTTCTGCTTCCTCCAGTCCAGCGTTTCTCATGATGTACTCTGCATAGAAGTTAAATAAGCAGGGTGAAAATATACAACCTTGACGTAGTCCTTTTCCTATTTGGAACCAGTCTGGGATTTGATTTAGGTCATACCTGAATGGTGTAGTGGTTTTCTTCACTTTCTTCAATTTCA
Source organism: Redunca redunca (assembly GCA_006410935.1). Taxonomy (NCBI): domain Eukaryota; kingdom Metazoa; phylum Chordata; class Mammalia; order Artiodactyla; family Bovidae; genus Redunca; species Redunca redunca. The sequence continues at coordinate 2,468,776 of SJYQ01007700.1, forward strand.
GTCTGAATTTGGCAATAAGGAGTTCCTGATCTAAGCCACAGTCAGCTCCTGGTCTTGTTTTTGCTGACTGTACAGAGCTTCTCCATCTTTGGCTGCAAAGACTATAATCAATCTGAATTCGGTGTTGACCATCTGGTGATGTCCATGTGTAGAGTCTTCTCTTGTGTTGTTGGAAGAGGGTGTTTACTATGACCAGTGCATTCTCTTGGCAGAACTCTATTAGCCTCTGCCTTGCTTCATTCTGTACTCCAAGGCCAAATTTGCCTGTTACTCCAGGTGTTTCTTGACGTCCTATTTTGCATTCCAGTCCCCTATAATGAAAAGGACACCTTCTTTAGGTGTTAGGTCTAGAAGGTCTTATAGATCTTCAAAGAACTGTTCAACTTCAGCTTCTTCAGCATTACCGGTTGGGGCATAGACTTGGATTACCGTGATATTGAATAGTTTCCCTTGGAAACGAACAGAGATCATTCTGTCGTGTTTGAGATTGCATCCAAGTACTGCATTTCGGACTCTTTTGTTGACCACGATGGCTACTACATTTCTTGTAAGGGATTCCTGCCCACAGTGGTAGATATAATGGTCATCTGAGTTAAATTCACCCATTCCAGTCCATCTTAGTTCACTGATTCCTAGAATGTCGACATTCACTCTTGCCATCTCCTATTTTACCACTTCCAATTTACCTTGATTCATGGACCTAACATTCCAGGTTCCTATGCAATATTGCTCTTTACAGCATGCTTCTGTCACCAGTCCCATCTACAACTGGGTGTTGTTTTTGCTTTGGCTGCATCCCTTCATTCTTTCTGGAGTTATTTCTCCACTGATCACCAGTAGCGTATTGAAATATGATTTTAACTTTGTCCAAATATAAGAACAGAGCTCCCCTGATAGCTGAATTGGTAAAAAATCCACCTGAAATGCAGGAAAGCCTGGTTCAATTCCTGCATGGTCTACAAGATCCACTGGAGAAGGGATAGGCTACCCATTCCAGTATTCTTGTGCTTCCTTTGTGGCTCAGCTAGTAAAGGATCTGCCTGCAACACAAGAGACTTTGGTTTGATCCCTGGGTTGGGAAGATCCCCTGGAGAAGGAAAAGGCTACACACTTCAGCATTCTAGCCTGGAAAATTCTATAGACTGTATAGTCTATAAAGTCACAAAGTCTGCAGCAACTGAGTGACTTTCACTTTCACTTTCAAATATAAAAACTTTTATAAGACCACATCATAAATTTCACAGTGTCTACAACCAGAAGTTGAAAAAATAAAGGATATGAATTTTGCTTCAAAATGATACATGAGTGGTATTGGTGATTTTGGTGTTGAGGAAACATTTTAGAGGGAAGACCTAATTTGATATCTGATATAGGGGCTTCTCTCTTGGTACAGAGGGTAAAAGAATCTGACTCCTATGAAGGAGACCTGGGTTCGATACCTGGGTTTGGAAGATCCTCTGGAGAAGAAAATGACAACCCACTCCAGTATTCTTGCCTGGAGAATGGAGAGAGGAGCCTGGTGGGCTCTAGTCCATAGGGTCGCAAAGAGTCTAACACAACTGAGCAACTTACAATACACTATATTCCCATCAAATATATTAACTAAGTGTCTAAGTATGTTCTGTTTCTATCTAAATATCTCAAAGAATAGTGACATAGACTCTATAGTAACATAAACAAAGATGTTTGTATTAAACAGAATTAAAGGTAAATGGTATTGTACAATTGTAGTTGGGTCGCTAAATCAAGTCCAGGTCTTTTTAGACCCCATGGACTATAGCCTGCCAGGTTCCTCTGTCCATGGGATTTCCCAGGAAATAATACTGGAGTGGGTTTCAATTTCCTTCTCTAGGGGATCTTCCTGACCATGGAATCAAACCTGTGTCTATGCATTGCAAGCAGATTATTTATGCAGTCTGAGTACCGTGGAGACATCTGGGAAGCCCCAAACTGCTATAAGCGCTAGATCAATGAAAAGGATCAATAAAGTCAATTCCATTCTGTTTGCATGTGGATGGGACATCTGCGCTCTGTAAAATACCCATCCTCGGTTTTCAGAGCTATGGATGGAGACGCTGGTAAGGGATTTAGCATTGAGGGAATCCATCCTCATCACCAGAAAGTGACATGAGTGGCAAGCACATGTCTTGAGTGCCGAGCATTTTCTTCTTCATGACAGTTATTTCAACAGACCAACACATATCTTAGTTTGGAGAAAGGAATTGGAATTAGGCAGGACATGCACAAAGATACCTAGGTGGTGTAAGTCACGTTATATGAAAAATTCAGCCTGGGCATTTATGGGATATGTGGACAAGGGCATCAGAGCCTTTTTCCATAAGCATTTGTTTGACATTTGCTTACAAATTAGACAGTAGGCCTTTTAAAATAGTGTTTTTGTGAGAAAAAAGAATAGCTACTCAAAGAATTTTCTTTTTAGTAGAGTGAATTGTCAACAATCAATAACAACATTTGAATGACTAATTGTTATTATCAGCAAGCTGAAATCAGAACCAAATTTTACACTGTCTTATAAAATCAACTTTTAAAAAATTTCCTAAAGTTAATAACAGAGGACACAGATGGTTTAATTATAACTTGCTAAAGCATATAAGTTAGTCAAAAGATGAGTGATTTTTTTGTTTGTATTTTTAACAAAGCAGGCCAAAGTTTATTTAGAGAATACATGAAATAAAAGTGTAATTTCATAATGACACCAGCAAGTACAATTTTTTTCTACTTTATATAAGCAAACAAGTATAAGAAAAATGAGCATTGCATTTACTTAAGACTTAAATTTTCAAAATCCATAAGACTCACTGGAAATCTCTCAAATTTGTCCAAAGATCATCTAACTTCTGATTAGAGCTAGATTTTTTTTCTTACTAGAGATCAAGAAAATAGCAATAGAAATATGGCAGCCTTGCAAAGATCTCTGAAATAGTTACATCTGCTTCCTTCAGTTTTTCAGTTAAGTCATCAATGTGTTGCTGAAAGTATGTGAATTTAACACTTAAAAATCACCATAGTACATTTACAAGAACTGACTACTATCATTGGTTCAGTGATAAAGAATCCACCTACCAATGCAGGATATGTGGGAGACATGGGTTCGATCTCTGGGTCGGGAAGATCCCCTGGAGGAGAAATGGCCGTCCAATCTAGTATTCTTGCCTGGAGAATCCCATGAAGAGAGGAGCCTGGTGGGCTACAGTCCATAGGGTCTCAGAGTCGGACACAATTGAGCAGCGATGCACACGTCACTGTGCGGTGGGTAGTACTATTGCCTCTAATTTATATGTAAGGAAAAGCAAGCATGGTTAGGGCTTCCCTGGTCATTCAGATGGTAAAGAATCCAGCTGCGATGTAGGAGACCTGGGTTTGATCCTTGGGTTGGGACGATCCCCTGGAGGAGGGCATGGCAACCCACTCCAGTATTCTTGCCTGGAGAATCCCCATGGACAGAGGAGCCTGGCAGGCTACAGTCCATAGGGTCTCAAAGAGTCAGACATGACTGAACGACTAAACACAAGCATGATTAAGTGATGTTCCTTTGGTTCTTTTACCCTAAAAAAGGCTGAATTAGGTCTTGATCCCTGCTCTTTGATCTCTATATCCTATAATCTCTGCTAATATCATGCAATGTCTTTTATATGATTATGATAAAGCTAGAACTCAGTTTCAAATAACTGTTTCAATTATAAAATGTTGCATTCACTAGAGAGCTTTATAATTTTCAAGTGTCATTATGCACATTAAAAGATTTGATACTCAAATAATCCTGGATAGGTTTGGAACCTCTGTTTTATATGTAAGAAAATTAAGACACAGTAGGACCCCAAATGCTCCTAATGATCAATTTGGGACATCATTACAAAAGTACATGACTCTGTGTCCACTCTTGCTGCTTTGGCTTGAAACAGAACTGAAGCCTTTCTATAGGAGGAATAATTGACCAGAAGGATGAAATTCTGAAAAACAGTTTGAATTTAGAGAAACATTTCTTCATGTTTGAGTTTCTTAATATCTAAGTGCTCAAATGACAGCGTAGAGGCAGAGAAGGAATTGTACTTTCTTGACTATATATTCTCCCTAGGGAGGCAATCACAGGCTAACTTTCATCAATCATAAATACCAGAAGGGCAGATTCTTCTTCATTCGCCATCTTGAAGCAGGTTTTAGGATTAGAGTGCCACATCCTCTCTAGAAAAATGCAGCTCACGATATAGTTTTTTTCCCCCTGAGGAGTTTTACCAGAGTTTTATTCCCTAAAGCAAAAATCCTTTAAAAAGTATATTTTACAAAATGAGACATACTTAATACTTCATTTCCAAAATCAGACACACAGTTTCACAGTAGTTGATAAACACACACTACAGACATTCAGCTATCAACTCTCTTAGTTTCCAATACTGAAAATCACCATTTGTCTTTTAACATCAAGATATTTCCTCTACCACTTCATTTAATTAATGCTATCTCTCTCCTCCTCCTCTCTTTCCCTGCTTCCTTCTCTTCCTCTCTCTGGAAATAGCTCTTTCCTTTGTTGTCATTCAGTCACTAAGTTGTATCTGACTCTTTGCAATCCCATGAACGGTAGCACACCAGGCTTCTCTGTCCTCCACTCTCTCCTGGAGTTTGCTCAAATTCATGTTCAATGAGTCAGTGATACCATCCAGCCATCTCATCCTCTGTCGCCCCCTTCTCCTCCTGCCCTCAATCTTTCCCAGCATCAGAGTCTTGTCCAGTGAATCGGCTCTTCACATCAGGTGGCCAAAATATTGGAGCTTTCACTTTAGCATCAGTCCTTCCAATGAACATTCAAGGTTGATTCTCTTTAGGATTAACTGGTTTGATCTCCTTGAAATCCAAGAGACTCTCAAGAACCACAAATCTAAAGCATCAATTCTTCAGCACTCAACCTTCTTTATAATCCAACTCTCACATCCATACATGACTATTGGAAAAACCATAGCTTTGACTATCTGGACCTTAGCTGGTCCTTAGTGCTTTCTCCTAAATGAAAATATATTCCTTTTGTCATTCTGTGTTATTATGAGAACTCCTCTTAGGATAAATGTAACCCTGAAAAGACCCAGATGCTAGGAAAGATTGAAGGCAGGAGGAGAAGGGGACAACAGAGGATGAGATGGTTGGATGGCATCACCAACTCAAAGGATATGAGTTTAAGTAAACTCCAGGAGTTGACGATGGACAGGGACGCCTGACATGCTGTGGTCCATGGGGCTGCAAAGAGTCAAACACAACTGAGTGACTGAACTGAACTGCACCCCATGGGGTGATGCCTACATCTACATTTGTTGAGAAATTTTAAGACCCATCCAAGAACATGGCACATGAAAAAGTAGAGCTCATGGTTTAAATAAAACAGAAAACCAAGAGTTACCTGGCAAATGAATGATTAAAAAATAAAGTGGTGTCAGATCTAGGAAACTGAAATAAAAACAGTGGAGATGAACTGAGAAAGCAGGGGAAAGCAGTCTTGTTACATGCAGAAGAAAGTATGTTTGATTTATCTTTTGCAAATTGAGGGCACGTGTCACTCCTGCGGATGTGGCTCTTGAATGGAGAGCAGCTTGCTGGGTTAGTGTAGAAGGAGCATTCTCCTGAAAATGCTTTGGGTTAAAAGTGATCCCAAACTGCTCTCATTTAAGTAGAATGTACATGGCACAAGCAAGGTAGATACAGGAGAAGGGATTAGCATATCTGGATACTGCTGGCAATCAGGACCATGTGTGGAGACTAATGAGAGCCTGACAAAACTTTTGGAGCTAGATGTTAAAGGTGAACAAGTCTTAGAACTTCCTTCTTATCTAATGCTTGGTGCCTGGTATAGTGACTGAAGAACAAAAAGGATTGCACAGAACTTGACCAAGAGGAGACATTCATTCATTCATTTATTAAATGTCTATTAAAAATCTATGATACGGGAAGCACATTATAGTTATTCAGGATGCTATGGTCAACAACAGTTCTCATAGAATTACCCTTGATTTATGTGAACACAAATGTAAATAAGAATCAAAGGAATACATAGTATTTTGACATCAATAAGTGGACTCTAATGAGTGATGACTGAATATTATTATACATTTCAACAAATCTGTGATGGTCTCAAAAATTTGTTGCGTTAGACAGTAATATATGACCTTAAAAACCTTGCATTAGAATAGAAAAACACTGGGCTTGAAATTAAAATACCTTACTTCAAATGTGATGATCATTTATCCAGTTATATAGTTTGTAGATATAATCACTAATATGCATCTCATGACTTCAATCTAGTGCTTTTCCTATTGTGCTCATATTTCTCAGGGACACAGGAAACATACCCAACAAGGGTCCAAAGTCCTGCACACCAGGCAAATTTATTCTTCACTAGGCAGGAATCTTTACGTCTGACCAAAGCAATCAGCCTCACTTTTTGACACAGAGTTGATGTCTGTGAATCTTGTTGGCACATTAGAGAGCCAAACTGAAGACCCGGAAGTGTCAAAGGAAAAGCCATTTGGAATACACCCAGACTGATTTTGCATCACTGAAATACTTCTCAAGTTACCATAGTTATTTGGTGGGGGTGGGAGGCAGGGGGCAGAGGCAAGGATTCTGAAAATACAGTTTATTACCAAATTTGGATTTTTCGCCTTGAGCACAAACTGCTACAGACTACAAAGAAAAAAAAAAAGAAAAGTACTGTCTTGATATGTTCTTTTCAGTCCAGTTGGACTTAGAGATGGGAGAATAAATCAACTGGAGTCTAATGTAAACATATTAAGGCAGCTTCTTCTTAACCAAGTTTTACAACCCTCTTCGTATCATTAAAGTAACTCTAGATCAAGCAAATATCTTACAGTGATTTCAGAACAGCAATTTGGAGACTGTATGATCATAGAACATGTTTCTAACCTCATGCTCAGAAATGGGATACATTGACCAAACATGGTATTAGCCAGCTTTCTGTTTATTTTTGAATGAATGAATGAATGAATGAATTTATATTTGAATATTCAAGTGGCTTTTGATATACTGACACATAGAGAAATAATACCTTCTCTACCAAAAGATATTCTGTATATATTCAGGCGATATTGGAAACAAATTTAAAGAAATTTTTAATTTCATAAAGTCTTTCACCATTTGAAGCAGCTGTGTTTAATTTGTTAGTTTCTATAATNTCTGTATATAATCAGGCGATATTGGAAACAAATTTAAAGAAATTTTTAATTTCATAAAGTCTTTCACCATTTGAAGCAGCTGTGTTTAATTTGTTAGTTTCTATAATGTAGAGAGTTTTGATAGATTAGTTTTCATATTCTCTGTTGGGGTAGGAGGAGGATTCCAAAACTATTGTTAAAAAGTAGAACCTCTCATGAGGAAATGCATTCCCATGTGGCTCCTGTGCAGAATTTCAAGGGGAGAAGTGGGAGCTCCTGGGGTGAAGAGGTAACACTTGTGTGGCATCATGAAGCGGATAAGAATACTGCTTGTGTGGTATTATGCAATGATAACAGTTGTGTGGCTGAGCTTGCTATCCACAGCCCAGGACATTGTTAGAATAGGCTAGCACCTCAGTAGGTTTTCTGGAGTATGCGGTGTGTTCATGTAGCCTCTGATGAGCAGAAGAAATTAATTTTGTTACTCATAATCAAAGCTTTGGTGCATAGTACCACCGCAAATTAAGATGGTGAATTCCAAAATAATATTACTTTATGGATCATAGGAGTTATTTGGACATTCTAAATTTCTGTTAGAATTGAAGGAACTGGCAAGAATATAAGTGCGAACCAAGAAATTTATTGTTATGGCTGCATAATTAAGGAAAAAATAGGCCAAAGAGATTCTCTGTTGCTGGAAAATCATCAAGAAGATCATTTAAAGTTAAAATAGAGACTGTGGTTTATATGCCTCAGCATTTTCTGAACTGTCTTTCCCTGTGACTACTATTCTATGAAATGTCAATTGATGCTTTCTTGAAGAAAAGATTAAGATGTTACCCCCCCACACACCAAAAAATTTCTTTTTTAGGTCAAGAAATGTTACCACCTGTTAGTTAAATACTGTCAATAAATATTTTAACTGATAAACCTTTCTGAATCTCTAGAAGACCACAGAGTATATTCAACAATGAAATCCTTTAGTCTTTTGTTTCTTTTTTATTGTTCTTACTATTGGACAGAATCCATGCTCCTTAGAAGACAATTTGGGAAAACTGGTGTCTATGATGCCAATAAAGTTTGTTAATTTTGTTAATTCAGTAAAAGTGTTTGTCCAAAATGATCTGATTTGATTCAATGGCTATAACTGGTAGCCCAGTATAGACACTGCCTGAATATATCCTGTATTCCTTCAAAAAGGACAGACTTCTGTTTAAATTCTTCAAAAATCATTTCAAATGTGTGATATTACCACTGCTTATTAGGAACATTTTATAATATATGCCAGGTTCTGTTTTAAGGTGCTTCACATATACTAACTACATTATTTTTTAAAAGTTTTTAAAAGTTTTCATTGATCCAACAACACTTTAAGGTAGACACAATTATTATCACTACTTTATGGATGAGAAAATGGAAACAAAATAAATTTTTGTGACTTTCACAATGCTAATATAATACAAATATAGATATACCAAGTCATTTATTTTCAGTTTAGTGACCATCCTCTCCAACTCATTTTATAAATGAGGAAACATAGATTTATCTCTTATTAGCTAACTAACTGGTTCCAAATCGGGAAAGGAGTACATCAAGGCTGTATATTGTCACCCTGTTTATTTAACTTAATGCAGAGTACATCATGAGACACACTGGGCTGGATGAAGCACAAGCTGGAATCAAAATTTCCAGGAGAAATATTAATAACCTCAGATATGCAGATGACACTACCCTTATGGCAGAAAGTGAGGAAGAACTGTAGAGCCTCTTGATGAAAGTGAAAGAGGAGAGTGAAAAAAGTTGGCTTAAAGCTTAACATTCAGAAAATTAAGATCATGGCATCTGGCCCCATCACTTCATGGCGAATAGATGGGGAAAGAATGGAAACAGTGACAGACTTTATTTCTGGGGGTGTAGGAGGGGGCTCCATAATCACTGCAGATGGTGACTGCAGCCATGAAATTAAAAGATGCTTGCTCCTTAGAAGAAAAGTTATGACCTACCTGACAGCATATTAAGAAGCAGAAACATTACTTAGCCAACAAAGATCCATCTAGTCAAGGCTATGGTTTTTCCAGTGGTCATGTATGGATGTGAGAGTTGGACTATAAAGAAAGCTGAACGCTGAAGAATTGATACTTTTGAACTGTGATGTTGGAGAAGACTCTTGAGAGTCCCTTGGACTAGGCCATCCTAAAGGAAATCAGACCTGAATATTCATTGGAAAAACTGATGCTAAAGCTGAATCTCCAATACTTTTGCCACCTGATGTGAAGACCTGACTCATTTGAAAAGACCCTGATGCTGGGAAAGATTGAAGGCAGGAGGAGAAGGGGACGACAGAGGATGAGATGGTTGGATGGCATCGCCTACTCAATGGACATGAGTTGGAGTAAGCTCTGGGAGTTGGTGATGGACAGGGAAGCCTGGCGTGCTGCAGTCCATGGGGTCGCAAAGAGTCAGACACGACTGAGCGACTGAACTGAACTGAGCTAACAAGATCCTGGCAGATCTTCAAATAGAATATAAAGCTCCTGCATCCAGAATTTTGTACCACAAAATAAATGTCCATAAAATAAACTCAACACACTTAGAGATCATACTTAAAGATTGGGTAAAGGAAAATGTGAATGGTAGATATGTGTATGGATTTATTTTTAATGTGAGTTTTAACAGTAGATCTTACCCAAATTGAGTTTATTATTTTTATTATATGATTATTTGAAATACTTATTTAAAATACTGCCACCCCACTCCAGTACTCTTGCCTGGCAAATCCCGTGGATGGAGGAGCCTGGTAGGCTGCAGTCCATGGGGTCGCTAAGAGTCGGACACGACTGAGCGACTTCACTTTCGCTTTTCACTCTCATGCATTGGAGAAGGAAATGGCAACCCACTCCAGTGTTCTTGCCTGGAAAATCCCAGGGACGGGGGAGCCTGGTGGGCTGCCATCTCTGGGATCGCACAGAGTTGGACATGACTGAAGCAACTTAGCAGCAGGATTCACTATCTGTAATAAAATTATTTATTAGCTAAGTACATTAAAAAATGCTCTAAGATATAGATATTATCTTTACTCTATTTTTGGAGAAGGCAATGGCACCCCACTCCAGTACTCTTGTCTGGAAAATCCCATGGGTGGAGGAGCCTGGTAGGCTGCAGTCCATGGGGTTGCTAAGAGTCAGACACAACTGAGCGACTTCACTTTCTCTTTTCACTCTCATGCATTGGAGAAGGAAATGGCAACCCACTCCAGTGTTCTTGCCTGGAGAATCCCAGGGGCGGGCGAGCCTGGTGGGCTGCCATCTCTGGGATCGCACAGAGTCGGACACGACTGAAGCGACTTAGCAGCAGCAGCAGCAGTTACTCTATTTTACAAAAAAAAAAAAAGAAAGAAAGAAAGAAATGGAGCTCAGTCCTCTGCCCAAAGCTTCATATTTAGAAAGCAAGGGAGCTAAGGCTTAAACTCAATGCTCTTCTTACTCTGATTATTGCTTCCTTTAGTATAAAGTTGAACCAATATGAGATTGCATTAATTCATTCAGATGATCCTCTAAAGTATGATTCTAGGAACTGAAATAGTTACAGTGAAGAATAAATGTTTCCTCTGTGCTCAGAAACTTTCCAGAAACATGGAATGGAATGTGATCTCCTCCCCTACTGATCTTTTTCAGTCTCTTTTCTTTCTTGGCTGAGACAAGTTTAGCTGTTCTAGGCATGGACTACATATATTATGGGGCAAAAGGCAGAAAGCTGGATTCGTTGGAACTGGTTGTATATCTGCTCTTGTGATTCTTATAGAATCTTTTGTATAAAAGTCTGTTCTTATACCTTATTGTCACATTCATTGTCATTATGGACCATACATTTTGCTGTAGTTGCTTATATGTAATTATAATGAAATAGAACTCTTTCTCATTGAGAAAATTGATTTCGTCATAGAAATTTGGAAATGAAAATGCAATTTTATTAACAATTTTATTATATTTAAATGTTATTTTTTAAATAAAAATGAAAGGAAAGGAAATGGATGAAAGGAAGCATGCTTAAGAAATCAGAAAATTGTTTAGTGTGTGATTAAGTAGGTAGTGCAGTGGTAGAAAATCTCCCTGCCAATGCAGGAGATGCAAGATATGCGGGTTCTATCTCTGGGTCAGGAAGATCCACTGGGGTAGGAAATGGCAGTCCACTATTGTTGCTTGGAAAATTCCATAGACAGAGGAGCCTGTGGGCTACAGTCCATGGGGTTGAAAAGAATCAGACATGACTGAGTGACTGAGCATGCAAGTAGATATGGTAATATGTACTATAATAAAGTAGAAAGACCACTGGGTTGGAAACCATGAGAAATTATCTTTAGTTACTTTACCATTAAATGTTAAATTAAACTTGAATCAGGATGCTTACACATGCTGTCTTATGGTCTGAGAGCTCAAGCTCTTGAATTGGACTTCCCAGATTTAAATCCAAGATCTCCATCCCAATTATGTGGCCTAGGGCAACGTCTGTAACTTCTTTATGTCTCAGAATCATTTTCTGAATAGTCAAGACAAAAAAGTATCCATCTCCTAAAGTTTGTATGCAAATTAATTAAGTGAATACATGAAAATCTCCCAGAACAGACAATAGTGCCTGGCAAATTTTAAGTATGCAATAAATTCTATTAATATTTAGATCCATCCACTAATAATTGAACATATACTATGTGACAGACACTGAGCGAGGAAGTGAGGCTAGTACAAAGAATAAGACCAAGTCTCATCCTTTGTGTTGCTTATAGTTTAGGGTGTAACATGTAACCAGATACTGATATGGCTAGATTTGATTTGATGTGAAACAAACAAACAGTACACTAGGCACAAACTAAAAGTGCCTCGTGATACAGAAGGCTTTTGGATGAGCAAGAAACCACCCTTAAGATTTTACAACAGATTTTCATAACCGAACATGATTTTAACCGGTGACAGGTGAGCAATGGGAAGAAAGGCTTTGGGTTGACACTGAATAAACAGCAGGTACAAAGTGATGGAGTATAAAGCTTCCTAGTGTCTGGACAGCTAGAGGTAGTTGGTATTGTTGGTGGAGAGGGAGTAGTGAATCAGAGATAAGATGCACTGGCTTTAGAACTGGATGAAGAAAATAGAGAAGAGAGCCACTTTCTAAGAGTGTGTTCTTTTGATTCATAACAAAGATGAAAAGAGCAGTAGAGAACAAAGAAAAAGGTGAGAATTATGACCTCAGTTTACATGGTAAATTTCAGTGGGAGGCACATTCTCCACCCATCACGTCCTTGTAGGGTTAAAAAACCCCACAAACGCTATAGTGCATGGTGGCTTTTCTGGTGGCTAAGTGGTAAAAGAATTCACCTGCCAATGCAGGAGACCCAGGTTCAATCCCTATGTTGGGAAGATCTCCTGGAGAAGGAAATGGCAACCTATTCCAATATTCTTGCCTGGATAATCCCATGGACAAAGAAGCCTGACAAACTACAGTCCATGGGGTCACAAAGAGTCAGACACAACTTAGTGACACAACAGCAACAATAACAACAGAATGCATGAAGCAATGGGGCATAAATTTCCTCCTCAAGTATGTATTCTCTGAAAGATAGTTGCAAACTGAGGGTAAATAGTGTTACTTATTTCATTCCACATTTTATAATGCGAAGTCGCAAATATTCTATACTTTCCCTACCAATGAAAACACAAAGTTAAGCAGTGTTAGGATATTTATATGAAAACTTTAGTGACTGCAAAGATGTTTCTTAATGATCAAGGTGTAATAGAGGACAATATCACTGTGTTAAATGCACCTTAACTGAGTGAGTCTGCTTTTAGTCTGAATTCCTTTTAGCCCAGTGAAAAAATGATGAAGTCTCATTCCTACTTCCTTATCTTTGTATTTATAGTTCTAACATCATTTCATGTTCTATAATGGAGGTGAGTTTTGAATGGAAGGTTTATTTTTATTGGATCCAGTGCCTCTGTGAGCCCAATACAACACCAATTAAATCAAGGAAATGCAGAAGTAAAGGTTAGAGTGCTTTCTAGTTTACCTTCTTCTTGTCAAAGAGGAGCAGCTTTATGACTCAGAGAAGTTTAGTGATTAGCTTAAGGCTATTAAGCAAGAGAAAAGCAGAGACTCATTGAGCTGTAGATTTGTGTGTGTGTGTGTGTGTCCACTTCACCAAGTCTTCATCCTTCATTTTTGTAGTCTCTTATAGTTAGGACTTCCCCAATGGCTCAGAGGCAAAGAATCCGCCTGCAGTGCAGGAGATGTAGGAAACACGGGTTAGAACCCTGGGTCTGGAAGACCCCCTGGAGGAGGGAACAGCAACCCACTCCAGTATTCTTGCTGGGAAAATCCCATGGACATAGGAGCCTAATGAGTTACAGTCTATCAGGTAGCAAAGAGTCAGACACAACTGAAGCAACTGAACACACACATAGTTAATTTCTGATATTTGTGTTAGCATGTAAAATGGAATGGAACGCATAGAAGAGGTCACACCAGGAAATTCCTCTCATTTCTGAATGCAAAAGCAGATTGCAAAAGCTAACAGAAAGCATATTAAGACAGAGTCAGTTCATCTCTCAGTTCACCTCTTTCTTTTCCTTTCATAAAGGTTTCCTTTAAACTTCAATTGTTCACATCTGAAGATCCTACACAAGTAGTAGACATTTTCATTTCTTGGCTGATACACACATAACAGCCCATTTTTGCATAGAATGTAAACCACCTGCAAAGAATAATAAATACCACCATTATGCACGGTTTGAAGAATTAAATATGCAGGCCTTGACATTTCTCTGCATTCGATATTACTTCACCCTGCAGCAAGCCAGGTTAAAATAAGACTTACTGATATATTACTAAATATTGGAAGTTTTCATCCTGATAATTGCAGGTCAATTTGGAAGCAAAAGTAAATACTGAGAAGGATGAGGTTGTAGACCAGGTCATCAATACTAAAGAAGAAGCAGTAAAAGGCAAGAATAAAGCTGTGAGGTTTAGGGGAGAAAGACTACCAACACAATAGACACTACAAAACTAATCAGAAATTGAATGATAAATTACTAGTGATGGGCATCCATACTCTTCATAGACTTCCAGGGATAAAAAGCTACTGGGGTAGTTTCTTATGCTACTCTGTTGAGAAGGAAAATGCAACTCCATCCTATGCTGAGCTAGAAAGATTTCACAAAGCTATCTGTCATGAACCTCAGAATGGAAACTTATAATGCTTAGTTCTCATATTTGGGAACTGTAATTATTGTTCAAATTACCCATTTGTAGATGAAAAAAAGAGAAATCACCAAATGCTATCTGCCTTCCTAAAATCGAAGTACTGTAATTCTCCTATATACAAACATTCAAGTTGCAAACTTCCAAAGATGTGAATGTGCATTCACATGTCCAACCATGAAAGTTAGTCCACATATCTGGAGTACATTATCATGTGCATGTATCCTCTACAAGTGGTTGTACTTTTATGCATTTTACTGTATAGAGGACAGTAGTAGAGTATCTTTATTTCAAGCCAGGTATGTCCAGAAGCAAGTATAAAAGCAGTGATGATACACAGTACTATACTTTGCAAGATATTCCATTCAGTTCAGTTGCTCAGTAGTGTCTGACTTTTTGCAACCCCATGGACTGTAGCATGCCAGGCCTCCCTGTATATCACCAACTCCTGAAGTTCACTGAAATTCATGTCCACTAAGTCAGTGATGCCATCCAGCAATCTCATCCTCTGTCATCCCCTTCTCCCCCTGCCTTAAATCATTCCTAGCATCAGGGTCTTTTTAAATGAGTCCATTCTTCACATCAGGGGGCCAAAGTATTGGAGATTCAGCTTCAGCATCAGTCCTTCCAATGAATATTCAGGACTGATCTCCTTTAGGATGGACTGGTTTGATCTCCTTGCTGTCCAAGGGACTCTCAAGAGTCTTCTCCAACACCACAGTTCTAAAGCATCAGTTCTTCAGCGCTCAGCTTTCTTTATAGTCCAGCTCTCACATCCATACATGACCACTGGAAAAATCATAGCCTTAACTAGGTGGAACTTTGTTGGCAAAGTAATGTCTCTGCCTTTGAATATGCTATCTAGGTTGGTCATAACTTTTCTTCCAAGGAGTAAGCGTCTTTTAATTTCATGGCTGCAGTCACCATCTGCAGTGATTTTGGAGCCCAAATATAAAAAGTCTGTCACTGTTTCCACTGTTTCCCAATCTATTTGCCATGAAGTGATGGGGCCAGATGCCATGATCTTAGTTTTCTGAATGTTGAACTTTAAGCCAACTTTTTCACTCTCCTCTTTCACTTTCATCAAGAGGCTCTATAGTTCTTCCTCACTTTCTGCCATAAGGGTGGTGTCATCTGCATATCTGAGGTTATTGATATTTCTCCCGGCAATCTTGGTTCCAGCTTGTGTTTCATTCAGCCCAGTATTTCTCATGCTGCACTCTGTGTATAAGTTAAATTAGCAGGGTGACAGTATACAGCCTTGATGTACTCCTTTCCCTATTTGGAACCAGTCTGTTGTTGCATGGCCATTTCTAACTGTTGCTTATTGTCTTGCATACAGATTTCTCAGGAGGCAGGTTAGGTGGTCTGGTATTCCCATCTCTTTAAGCATTTTCCACTGTTTGTGGTGATCCGTGCGGTCAAAGGTTTTGATATAATCAATAAAACAGAAGTAGATGTTTTTTCTGGAACTGTCTTGCTTTTTTAATAATCCAATGGATGTTGGCAATTTGATCTCTGGTTCCTCTGTCTTTTCTAAAACCAGTTTGAGTATCTGGAATTTTGTAGTTCACATACTGTTGAAGCCTGGCTTGGAGAATTTTGAGCATTACTTTACTAGTGTGTGAGATGAGTGCAGTTGTGCGGTAGTTTGAGCATTCTTTGGCATTGTTTTTCTTTGGGATTGGAATGAAAACTGACTTGATCCAGCCCTGTGGCCACTATTGAGTTTTCCAAATTTGCTGGCATATTGAGCGCAGCACTTTCACAGCATCATCTCTTAGTATTTGAAATAGCTCAACTGGAATCCATCACCTCCATTAACTTTGTTCGTAGTGATACTTTCTAAGGCCCACTTGACTTCACATTCCAGGACATCTGGCTCTATGTGAATGATCACACCATCGTGATTATCTGGGTCATGAACATCTTTTTTGCATAGGTCTTCTGTGTATTCTTACCACCTCTTCTTAATATCTTCTGCTTCTGTTAGGTCTATACTATTTCTGTCCTTTATTGAGCCCATCTTTGCATGAAATGTTCCCTTGGTATCTCTAATTTTCTTGAGGAGATCTCTAGTCTTTCCCATTCTATTGTTTTCCTCTGTTTCTTTGCACCGATCACTGGGGAAGGCTTTCTTATCTCTCCTTGCTATTCTTTGGAACTCTGCATTCATGTGGGTATATCTTTCCTTTTCTCCTTTGCTTTTCACTTCTCTTCTTTTTTCAGCTATTTGTAAGGCCTCCTCAGACAGCCATTTTGCTTTTTTGCATTTCTTTTTCTTGGGGATGGTTTCAAGATATTTTAAAATTAAAAATATTTTCTCTATTTTTTGAGTTTGTTTTTATGCATTATTAGTGTGAATATTATTATAAACCTATTACAGTATAGTATTATATAGCCAATTGTGTTAGTCGGGTACCTAGGCTAAATTTGTTGGACTTATGAACAATTGGACTTATGAACAATTGGACTTAATGGATTTGCACTCAGAATGGAACTTGATCATATGTAGGGGACTCATCGTGCTAGGAAAACTTGAGGGTGCTATGGGGGAGTCGACAGAGGATGAGATGGTTACATAGCATCATCAACACAATGGACATGAACTCTGAACAAATTCCCAGAGACAATGAAGGACAGGGAAGCCTAGTGTGTTGCAATCCATGTGGTCACAAAGAGTCAGATATGACTTAGCAACTCAACAGCAACAGCAATGTAGTCATCGGAGTGGAAGTGGGATAAACCTCCAACCCAGGTTTGGGTCACGTATTGAGGATGATAATGCCATACATCATCCCACCAAGAGGGTATGAAGAGATTTACCAACTCATTATGTAATGAGGCTTTCTGGGGCTAGCAGAGCAGGCTCCCAAGCAAATCCAAAATGACTTGAAAGAAAATGGAAGATTCTGGTTTGGATTTCTTGTGCTTAGATGATGTGTCCAGGGTAAGCTTTCTTATGTAAGGGCCAGGGAATGCATGGTATCTTAGTCGTTTATCATTGTAAAAAATTGTCAGAAACCAGGTGGCCTAAGCACCAGAAACTTTTTCTCTAACATTTAAGGAGGCTAGAGGTTTAAAATCACTTCTGTGATGTCAGTGACAGTACGGTTAGTTCATTGTGGGGAATCAGAGAAAATCTGTTCCATGCCTCTTTCCCGGTCTCTGGTGGTTGCTAGAAAATCTTGGCATTTTTTGGCTAGTAACTGCGTCACTCCAATCTATGTCTCCATCATCATATGACCTTCTTTCTCCTTTTCTTATAAAGACCTCAGTCTTATTGCATTAAGGGCCCACCCTAATCCAGTATGAACTAATTTCAACTTAGTCAATTATATCTGCAAAGACCCCATTTCAGAAAACAGTCACATCCTGAGGTTCCTGATGGACATGAATTCAGCCCAGTACATGTGCTAAGAACTTCCTGCCTGTGCCAAACAAGAAAGTGCATGAATTGTCTTATTGACTTGTTCAGTTGGGGCAAATGGGAAAGATGGTGGTATGGGATTTCGGGTTTTGTCAGTAATTAAACATTGAAAATAGAATCTGACTCTTTATTGCAAAAGAGCTCTTGAGTCCTCAGTAAGTTATATTCTTTACTTGTTTGTCAATAAGAAGGATGACAGTAATATTTGCCTTTCAAATCCATACCCTTATGACTGTCAGAAAAAGATGCTAAAATATTACAGGAATTGTATTATTTATAAAAGTTGTACACTAATCTGTCCTGGGAAACTATGATCATATGCTCCATATACCTCATAATGAAGAATCCAGAATTAAGAAATATTTTAAAATAATTCGCAAACAAGTAGATCACATAAGGCCAGGAAAGATGTTGAATTGATGATCACTTCCTTGACTAGGATGCTACAGTAATTCTGAATAGATTCCAGAGCTTAGGACAGCCATAACACAATACGTAAGCCATATACTTATGGGGCCTTTGAGCCCTAATGCCCCCTTTATATAACAAGTATCAAATAAACTACTCCTTTTCCTATCTTAAAGTGAAATACTTGGTTTCTGTTATCTACCTCACACACGCAATAATTAATAATAAACATAGCCATCTAACTGTAATTGGAGAAGAAATGAAGAAAATTAAGTTTTAAAAATGTGTGTTAAAGGACATCCCCGGCTGTCCAGTGGCTGAAGCTTTGTGTTCTAATACACGGGATATGGGTTCAATACCTGATCAGAGAGCTAAGGTCCCATATGCCTTGAGGCCAGAAAAAACAATCCATAAAACAGAAACAATGTTGTAACAAATTCAATAAATACTTTAAAAATAGTCCATATCAAAAATATTTGAATATTTAAAAAGTAAATATTATTATGTTGATGTATAAATACCTAGACTCTTCCATCCTAGAGAATACAATAGAACAATCAGATGCCTCCACTTAGATACAGAGTTGCTGTAAATAAGACAACTGCAAATGCAAGTCCTTGGTAGTAGAGAGCAGGATTTTTGAAGTAATAGATAACTATCGGTTATCTGAACACAACAGGATACCATGTTCCTGTGAACTTTATGGTGGTTTCATTCCCTTTAAAGTTCATGCATTTTTAAAGCTTGCAAGAATGCTTTAATTTATATTTTAAATAGAATTAGACTCCAGGCTTAGATAATTATATACAGACTTTACTTCACTTATTTGAGTGGTGGGATGTTTATGTATCCAACATTTATTGTGACAGGTGTTTATTGATGCTCCAACAAAGATCCAAAGAACCACAGAGATCCATTAGAATGGATTCTCTCAAATTTCTAGATTTATAGAATGTTTCTTCTAATAGAGCAGGGAATTGCATTACATTTTTATGTAACTTTTGAAGATTGTCAATTAAAGCCAATTTTAACAGGTTCTATCAGGCATAAAATTTAAATGCCCTCACCTTTCTAACTTAGCAGATTTATTTAATGCTATGAAAACACTTCACTCAACTTATTATAGAGAGAAACTAGTGTCTGTTGGGGTTTGTTTATT
The DNA here is from genome assembly GCA_006410935.1 of Redunca redunca. NCBI lineage: Eukaryota > Metazoa > Chordata > Mammalia > Artiodactyla > Bovidae > Redunca > Redunca redunca. Next base: position 2,488,193 of record SJYQ01007700.1, read on the forward strand.
TTAATCAAATGAAGATTAAGGTCAGCCAGCAAATACTGGTGTGAATAAGACTGTGATGCTCCAAATAACTTGGGATGGGTATCTAGAGACACATTTCNTGGTGTGAATAAGACTGTGATGCTCCAGATAGCTTGGGATGGGTATCTAGAGACACATTTCAACCCAATATTAATGAAACCAGTGATCAAAAGCAGTATATGCCAGATTTATTTCGTAAAGAGACTGGACACAGAATTCAAGTTGGTGGAATCTCATGTCTAAGAACTATACCCCAAGTTTGACATGATGACACACTAACTTGGGCTGATAAAGAAATTATGGAAATATATGCAGTTATAATTAACAAATATAGATTGATATATAGATTAGAACATGTCCAAAAAAAAAGCATCAATGTGATAAAAAGTGTGTGTATGTATAGGTGCATGCATGCATGTGTGTATATGTGTTCATTCATGTGAATGTTTAATGTATGCAAGCCATCAATCCTGGAAAAAATACTCATGTTTCATGTTCTCATATTTACATCTTTTCTTTGACAATGTATACACTGANTTCATGTTCTCATATTTACATGCTTTTCTTTGACAATGTATACACTGAATTTTATTCTAAAGTGTGTTTTTCAATTAATATTATTTTTAAAACCTGTGGTAAAATACAAATAGCATGAAATCTAAACAGATTTTTATGTGTACTACACAGCATTGTTAACTATATTTATATCATAATACAGAAGAAACCTGGAACTTTTTCATCTTGCATGAGTAAAAATCTATATTGAACAACTCCCCTTTCTACCTCCCTGTGGCCCCTGGCAACTACCATTCAACTTTATGCTTCTCTGAATTTGATTATTTCATATACCTCTTATAAGTGACCTACTTCAGGGGCATGAGCTCTGGGTGCAGCAGACCTGGGTATGACATAAGCCCTCTTAGAGGAGGTCACCATTAACCCCACCATAGAGCCACCAGAACTTACACAGAACTGGGGAAACAGACTCCTGGGGAGCATAAACAAAACCTGTGTGCAACAGGACCCAGGAGAAAGGAGCAGTGACCCCACAAGAGACTGACCCAGCCTTGCCCATGAGTGTCCAGGAGTCTCCAGTGGAGGCATGGGTCAGTGGTGGCCAGCTGCAGGGTAGGGTGCACTGAGTGCAGCATGGGACCTTTTGAAGAGGGTCACCATTATCTTAATTACCTCCACAGTTTGGTCTCAGGTCAAGTAATAGGGAGGGAACACAGCCCCACCTATCAACAGAAAATTGGATTAAAGATTTACGAGTATGGCCCTGCCCATCAGAACAAGACCTAGTTTCCTTCTCAGTCAATCTCTCCCATCAGGAAGCTTCCATAAGCCTCTTATCCTTCTCCATCAGAGGGCAAACAGAATGAAAACCACAGTCACAGAAAACTAATAAAACTGATCACATGGACCACAGCCTTGTCTAACTCAATCAAACTATGAGCCCTGTAGGGCCACCCAAGACAGATGGGTCATGGTATAGAATTCTGACAAAACATGGACTACTGGAGAAGGGAATGGCAAGCCAGTTCAGTATTCTTGCCTCAAGAACCCCATAAACAGTATGAAAAGGCAAAAAATTAGGACACTGAAAGATGAACTCCCCAGGTTAGTAGGTGCCCAATATGCTGCTGGAGATCAGTGGAGACATAACTCCAGAAAGAACGAAGAGATGGAACAAAAGCAAAAACAACACTCAGTTGTGGATGTGACTGGTGACTGAAGTAAAGTCCAATGCTATAAAGAACAATATTGCATAGAAACCTGGAATGTTAGGTCCATGAATCAAGGTAAGTTGGAAGTGGTCAAACAGGACATGGCAGGAGTGAACATTGAAATTTAGGAATCAGTGAACTAAAATGGATTGGAATGGGTGAATTTAACTCAGATGACCATTATGGGCAAGAATAATGGTTAACTACTGTGGGCAAGAATCCCTCAGAAGAAATGGGGGAGCCATCATAGTCAACAAGAGTCCAAAATGCAGTATTTGGATGCAGTCACAAAAATGACAGAATGATCTCTGTTCATTTCCAAAGCAAACCATACAATATCACAATAATCCAAATCTATGCCCCAACTAGTAACACTGAAGAAGCTGAAGTTGAACAGTTCTGTGAATACTTATAAGACCATCTGGAACTAACAGACCAAAAAAGATGTCCTTTTCATTATAGGGGACTGGAATGCAAAAGTAGGAAGTCAAGAAATACCTGGAGTAACAGGCAAATTTGGCCTTGGAATACGGAATGAAGCAGGGCAAAGACTAATAGAGTTTTGCCAAGAAAATGCACTGGTCATAGCAAACACCCTCTTCCAACAACACAGGAGAAGACTCTACACATGGACATCACCAGATGGTCAATACTGAAATCAGGTTGATTATATATTTTGCAGCCAATGATGGAGAAGCTCTATACAGTCAGAAAAAACAAGACCAGGAGCTGACTGTGGCTCAGATCATGAACTCCTTATTGCCAAATTCAGACTTAAATTGAAGAAAGTGGGGAAAACCACTAGACCATTCAGGTATGACCTAAATCAAATCCCTTACGATTACATAGTTGAAGTTGATAAACAGATTCAAGGGATCAGATCTGATAGACAGAGTGCCTGATGAACTATGGACGGAGGTTCGTGACATTGTACAGGGGACAGGGAATAGACCATCCCCAAGAAAAAGAAAGGCAAAATGGTTGTCTGAGGAGGCCTTACAAATAGTTGAGAGAAGAGAAGTGAAAGGCCAAGGAGAAAAGGAAAGATATTCTCACTTGAATGCAGAGTTCCAAAGAATAGCAAGGAGAGATAAGAAAGCCTTCTTCAGTTATTAATGCAAAGAAATAGCAGAAAACAATAGAATGGGAAAGACTAGAGATCTCTTCAAGAAAATCAGAGATACCAAGGGAATTTTTCATGTAAAGATGGGCACAATAAAGGACAGAAATTGTATGAACCTAACACAAGCAGAAGATATTAATAAGAGGTGGAAAGAATACACAGAAAAACTATACAAAAAAAGATATTCATGACCCATATAACCACGATGGTATGATCACTCACCTAGAGCCAGACAACCTGGAATGTGAAGTCAAGTGGGCCTTAGGAAGCATCACTACAAACAAAGCTAGTGGAGGTGATGGAATTCTAGTTGAGCTATTTCAAATCCTGAAAGATGATGCTGTGAAAGTGCTAGCAAAATGCCAACAAATTTGGAAAACTCAGCAGTGGCCACAGGACTGGAAAAGGACAGTTTTCATTCCAATCCCAAAGAAAGGCAATAACAAAGAATGTTCAAACTACCACACAGTTGTACTCATCTCACACACTAGCAAAATAATGCTCAAAATTCTCCAAGCCAGGCTCCAAAAGTATGTGAACCATGAACTTCCAGATGTTCAAGCTGTATTTAGAAAAGGCAGAGAGAGGAACTAGAGATCAAATTTCCAACATACATTGGATCATTGAAAAAGCACAAGAGTTCCAGAAAAACGTCTGCTTCTGCTTTATTGACTACACCAAAGCCTTTGACGGTATGTATCACAACAAACTGTTGAAAATTCTTAAAGAGATGGGAATGCCAGACCACCTTGCCTGCCTCCTGAGAAATCTGTATGCGGGACAAGAAGCAACAGTTAAAGAAGCAACAGTTTGAACAGGGCATGGAACAACAGATTGGTTCCAAATTGGGAATGGAGTATGTCAAGGCTGTATATTATCACCCTGCTTATTTAACTTATATGCAGAGTGCATCATGAGAAATGCTGGACTGGATGAAGCAGAATCTGGAATAAAGATTGCCAAGAGAAATATCAATAACCTCAGATATGCAGATTACAACAGCCTTATGGCAGAAAGCAAAGTACAACTGAAGAGCCTCTTGATGAAAGTGAAAGAGGAGAGTGAAAAAGTTGGCTTAAAGCTCAACATTCAGAAAACTAAGATCATGGCATCTGGTCCCATCACTTCATGGCAAATAAATAGAGAAGCAATGGAAATAGCGGCAGACTTTATTTTCTTGGGCTTCAGAATCACTGCAGATGGTGACTGCAGCCATGAAATTAAAAGACACTTGCTCTTTGGAAGAAAAGCTATGACAAACTTAGACAGCATATTAAAAAACAGAGACATTACTTTGCTAACTAGTAAGTGTCTGTCTGGTCAAAGTTACGGTTTTTCCAATAGTTATGTATGGATGTGAGAGTTGGACCATAAAGAAAGCTTGAGTGCCGAAGAACTGATTCTTTTGAACTCCAGTGTTGCAGAAAACTCTTGAGAGTCCCTTGGACTGAAAGGAGATCAAACTAGTCCATCCTAAAGGAAACCCATCCTGAATATTCTTTGGAAGGACTGATGCTGAACCTGAAACTCCAGTCCATTGGCTACCTGATATGAAGAATTGACTCATTGGAAAAGACTCTGATACTGGGAAAGATTGAAAGTGGGAGGAGAAGGGAAGGCAGAGGATGAGATGATTGGATGGCATCACCGACTTGATGGATCTGAGTTTGAATAGGTTCCGAAAGTTGGTGATGGACAGGGAGGCCTGGAATGCTGCAGTCTATGTGGCCTCAAAGAGTGGGACACAATTGAGTGGCTGAACTGAACTTGTAAGTGACATCATGCAATTTTTCTTTCTGTCATTATCTTCACTTAGCATAATGTTCTCAGGATTCATTTGTTATAGTACGTGACAGAATTTCCATTTTAAACATTAGGTAGTATTTCATAGCATGCATGAACCACCCTTTGCTTATCCATTCCTCTTCTGATGGACATTCAGGCTGTTTCTACCTTTTGGCTGTTTGGAACTATGCTGCAGTGAACATAGGAGTGCAATGATCTGTTTGAGATTCTGATTCTTCTGGATAAATACCGGGAAGAAACAGGATTGCTGGGCCATGTTATGGTTCTAGTTTCAGTTTTCTGAGAAATCTGTACACTGCTTCCACAGCAGCTGCAAGATTTTGTATTCACCACAATTGCACAAGGGTACTGAATTTTCCACACCCTCACATCTGCTGTTTTATGTTACACACACACACATATACACACACACACATATATGCCATCCTATTCTACATAGACACATATGATTTTGTATCTTATTGTGGTTTTGATTTGCATTTCCCTGATAATTAGTAATGTTGAGCATCTTTCCTGATACCTGTTGGTCATTTGTATGTTTCCTTTTCAGAAATGTCTATTCATGTATTGTGCACTAATCGGATTATTATTATTTTTTCTTGTTGTTGAGTTGTTGGATTTACCTATATATTTTGAATTTTAACCTTTTATCATATATATGGCTTTCAAGTATGTTCTCCCATTATGCAGATTGCCTTTTCAAGCTGTTGACTATTTCATACACTCTGGAGAAGCTTTTTAGTCTGAGATAGTCTCATTTGTTCATTCTTGTTTTTGTTGTCGTTGCTTTTGGTGCATTAGCCAAGAAATCATTGCCAAAACCACTCTCATGAAGTTTCCCCTATGTTTTCTTCTAGGAGTTTTATAATTTAAGATCTTATACTTAAGTCTTTAATCCATTTGGAGTTGATTTTTGTAAATGTTACAAAATAAAGTTCACTTTCTTTCCTTTGCATGTAGAAGTCCAGTTTTTTTCAACAACATTTGAAGAAGTTGTTTGTTCCTCATTGTGGAGCCTCATCGCCTTTGTGAAAGATCATTGACTATATATGCTTGGGTTTGTTTCTGAATTCTACGTTCTGTATGTTTGTGTGCTTAGTCACTTCAGTTGTGTCTGACTGTCTGCAACCTCATGGACCATGGCCTGCCAGGCTCCTCTGTCCACAGAACATGATTTTGACTGCATAAAAATACAATCAAAATTATGTTCTGTATGAGTTTTTCATGCCAGTACCATACCATTTTGATTACTGTAGCTTTTAATGTGTTTTGAACACAGGAATTCTGAGGTCTGAATTTTTGTTTTCTTTCTCAAGTTTGTCTTGGTTATTTAGGTTATGAATTTTAAGATTTTTTTTTCCCCTTCTGCAAAAAAAAAAAAAAATTCCACTGAGATCTTGATATGGATTGCATTGAATCTGTAGGTTACAATGAATTGTTGGGACATTTTGACAATACTGGATTTCAAAACCATGGACATAGAATGCATCTTTATTTATTTGTGTCATCTTTACTTCATTCAACTAAAATTTGTGTTTTTCAGTGTATAAATATTTTGCTTCTTTACTTAAGGGAAAATATCTATCAGTTCCTTAAAGGAGAAAATAACAAGGAAAAGTGATTACACATTTTTTTTTGGAAATTTATCAAATTGAAAACTTCCATAGATAACAAAGTTTTAGATAATTTTGTCTTTTCAAACATTATTTGTATTAAATATTTTGGTGATTTCTTTAATATTTAAATTTTAAGTGGAGGCTGAATGCTTGGAAGATATGTTTTCCTCTCATTTTCTATCTGCATGTGCTTATATTTGAGCTGTGTTTGTAATGGAGCTGTAATACACAGACAAGCATAAATAGATTGCACTTTCTGATGACCCAAGGTCAATAGCTGATAATTCAAAGAACTTTGAGTCAAAAGTTCTATATAACTTCTAGCAACTGCAGTAAATAAACCCAAACTTCTTACATTTTGAATTATTTTGACAGACTTTTGGAGTGCTTATGTGATTTAATTATTTTCTGTAACTTTTGTGTTTTCTTATAGCAGCTTTTCTCCACCTCAACTTCTAGTTTACTCTAAGCCGCTTTAGCTTGGGAATCTGATAATAGCTTAACTGAAAGGTGTTACTAAATCACAAATAAATTGGCCCTTACTGACAGCTTGAGGGCCTCCTCTGTGTTACAAAGCAAATAGACTCAGTGAAGTGTCTTTGTGCGATCCAAAAGTTGTTCCTAACATTTTTTGCCCTATTCTGGAAAGTTGGGGTTACCCTGAATCTCTGCACACAATCCATATACACCCACAGGTCTGCACAGACATTTAGCCACCTTTTGCTCTGTACATGAGCTTTGCTTTTTCCATAAACTCTGAAACTCTGTTAAGATCTGTATTGGATTTTCTACGTTAGCATTCCAAGTTTGTGTCTGCACACCTTACATGTAGTGTTGCTGGGAATTAAACTCACTTGAATATTAGGACAGGAGCCAAAACAGTTATAAAATATGACTGAAGCACAGGAAGCAAGTCTTGGCAGTAAGTGGTTCTTTTCTTGCCTGCTTTGGCAGGTGCTTATAAGCCTGCTTCAATTCACACATCAATCTTGAAATGATAATTCCTTTGGTAATTATCAAAAGTCATTGCTGGTATACTTTTTAGAGGGAAAATTATGTCTAAGTGTCATGATGTTACTATAATGGCACATTTGGTGTTCAGATGACTGTATCTGCATGGCTGGCAATTGTCCTTGGACTCAGCCCCTCTTCATTCTGTTTTCCTGCCTGTGACTATTCCTTTTAGTCAGAGTGGCTTTGTTGCCTTGGTTGCAAAATCTCCCCCTAATAGAGAGCTATACTTATTATTGCCATTTGTTGCTCCTCTTTTAAGATTCTTCCTTATGTTTGTTCTCTTTATGAATATCACTTCTTAAGAAGTCAGTGTCAAGTGACTCAACAAAGACAGAATCAAGAATTTCTAGGGCCCATGTCCCTAATAACATCAAGAGTCATGATCAGAAGCAGATACGTGGTGATGCTAATAAAACTGAATTTTGAGCTCCTTACACGGTGCCCTTCAATTGCCAATACTGTATCCATTATTTTGCATTATTTTACTTGAAGACACTTGAGTTGGAATAAACTATAAAACTGAGTATTCCCCATATGGATGTATTCTCGCCTGGAGAATCCCAGGGACAGAGGAGCCTAATGGGCTGTCGGACAGAGTCGGACATGACTGAAGCGACTTAGCAGCAGCAGCACGTGGATGGATACAGCCCATGGAGACCCTTGATGATAACTTTCACTTTCCTTTTAAATTACCTTTACCTTAATATTTCTTCTGTTTTCTCCTTGTCTTCTCATTTTCTCTTTCTTTTTTTCTCTCACCACTTTCTCATCTTTTTTTCCCCTCGTCTTATGATAGTTCAAAACATTTTTCTTCTTCTTTCTTACTCTAATGAATACCATCTTTTCTTTTTTTCATCATTTGACTAAAAACATACAACCTTTTGAAGACTAACACTCATTTTCACTTTGGTTCTTTTCTCATGAACACAATTTGCACACGTGGATTTTCACCTATATCAAAGCTGTACAGAATACACATCTCCAACTGGGATTTCAAATGAGTTTATCAAGAAGGAGCCCACATGTTTGTACCTGTGAAAATATTTTATGAGACCAGCAGGATACAAGAATAAAGCTCTGTTAAAAGTTCCTAAAAGTTTTCACTTAATAGATATTCTTGCCTTTCTTGTAGTAAAGGAAAGGCATGTTAGCTAAACAATTTCATATTCCAATCTGGAAATCTCCACGGTACAAGCAAAGGGAATTCTTGTTTATTGTAGAATAAGACATATTTTCATATATGTATTCTTTGAGTACAAGAAAAAAGTCAAAATAATTATTAAATAGATTATTACTAAGTCACAACATATCCATCATTTAAATCAGAAAATATTTAAATGCCTTCTATAAATTTTACCCTGATGGATGAGACATATCCACCCATCAAGGATACTTTTGTGATACATGAAATGACAAAATGATGATGATGATAATGATGATAAAATGAAAATGAAGCCATTAGGGCAAAATAATTAAATGTTCCAGCGGAGTGATTTCTGAACCTAGCTGATCATCAGAAGTCATCTGGTTTTAAATATATATATTTTTTCTATCAGTTAAGATTCCTGGCTCTTACTCCAGATATATTGAATTGGAACCTCTGGAGTTGGAGACATATAATTGCACTTTCAAAAATATCCACAGGTAATACTGATGACCAGCCAGGCTGGGAAATTATTGTCAGGCTGCAAATAAGCTCAGTGTCTTTTGTGAAGAAAAATGACTTTAGGTTCACATGACAATGAAGAAGGAAATATTTGTCCAATAAAAGATTGATAGAACTTAATTAAGAAGAGAATTCTCAGTAGGAAAAAATCAAAAGAGTAGATATCTGAAAGTGAAAAGTAACAGGCATCAGGGAATACTTAAAAAGACTAAAATGACAGATATTTATGACACTTGGTGAGAAACTGAAGATAAAGCTAGAGCATTAAAGTCTCGATTGTGATGGAACTTGAAGCCAGGGAGGGGAAAGCATGAAAGGTTTAGTTAGTGGGAAACCATTGCATGGTTTAGACTAGGGTAATACTCTGGAGAAGGGGATGGCTACTCACTCCAGTGTTCTTTTTTTTTTTTTTTCCATTCCAGTACTCATGCCTGGAGAATCCCATGGACAGAGAAGTCTTACTGGCTACAGTCCATGGGGTCAAAAAGAGTCAGACACAACTGAGCAACTAACTCTTTCACTTTTTATACTATCCTGAAAGTAACATTTTGGAATGATTCATCTGTAGGAATGCAGAGGCTGAGTTGGAGGGAACAAATATTGGTATAGGAGTCTAATGAATTATAGTAAAAATCTTAGGTCATAAGAGTGAAAATTTAAGGAATATTTTTATGTGAGATAATCACTAATTTTGATCTTAGCTCCCCAACCAGGGATCAAACCTGCACCCCCAGCACTGGAAGGCAAAGTCTTAACCACTGGACCTCCATGAAAGTCCCATACCTGCTGGTTTTCATCTGATAGTCAATCCCTCCCAGCATCCCAGACCCACAGCCTGGAGTAAAGTGGATGTAGGGAAATGATTCTGTGGCCATTTCATTGTACTCATCTTTCCTCCATGCCAGAACCATCAGTTTAGTAACTTCCTTTGGGCAAAGCCAAAACAGAGTTACAACAGAAAATGAGCAACTAATAGAAATAAGAATTACATATGGATAGAATTAAAAATAATTAACTCAAATATCTAGTGTATAATAAAGAAGAGAGCGCATCAATTTATAATAAAAGTCTAGAAAATATGGATCTTAGAGTGTGGAAATACTCAGGGTAAGCTTCATATGTATTGAAAGAGATGGAGGATTTGGACTCACTCTGTAGATAGCGTGGAACATTCCAGATTGGTCTTTATAAGTCATCACAACTCATCTTGTTTTGACCTTTTCCTTCTCACCTGGCATTTAACAGCCAACATGTTTTGAGAGCTTACTAGGCAGCATGCTAAGTCTTTTGCCAGTGTCAGGGAAACAGACTGGTCTGTGACATGTCTACCCAAACTGGCATTATTTTTTTCCAAACAGAGGTTGGTTAAATAAAAATGCCTTTCTTAAAAGTATAACCTTTTTAGCAGGAAACACAAAATCATCTTTAAGTTCTTTCCTGATTGGTTTAAACCTTAATGTGATTGAATAGAAGAAAGCTGGATAATCAGGGATGTTTCAGAAATCTAATTCTTTCATTTCCGGCTCATAGGAAGAAAGTAAAAGCATTGCTTTTCTTAGTTTCAGCAAGAGATATCCACTCGACATCACTAAAAATAACTAGACTTTCAAATGTCTTGTGTGGCCTGTTTTCTCTAAGGAATAGTTCCTCAGCTACTTCAGAGGGAAATTTTGCAAAAGCACCTGTGAGTGGCAAATGATAATGGATTGCACTCTGAACTATGCATCCAAGCAAATAAAGAAGGCTTTCAAACTTTAATTGATCAAACATCACAGCAGTCTCCTGGACTTCATGCTTGCTTATAGGCTTGATGGTAATAAAGCCCTTTCAGGAACAAAAATATTGTGCAAACTGTTGGCCAATTTTATTCCTGTTACTGGACCCTCATTGACTGCAATTCCTTTTCATTGCTGTATGATTGTGGGACTGACTGTAAGTCAGGGTGCGTAAGGGCAGTCAGCCAGGAGAAGAGGCAGAGGGATTGCTTTTAGACCATACATTCCTGGAGCCCTATTTACTAACTTACCTTCCTCCTTCCAGGAATAGTCTGTTCTAGCATGTTATTATAGTGACTAAGACTTGAATACTTGAACCTGTAGTAGTGGGAAATTTTCCTTCCTGTAGGATATTCCACAGACCATTAAATCTACTGTTGTTTTTCAGTCACTAAGTCATATCTGACTCTTTTCAACACCATGGACTGCAGCACACCTGGTCCTCTGTCCTCCACTATCTCATGGAGTTTGCTCAGATTCATATCCTTTGAGTCAGTGATGCCATCCAACCATCTCATCCTCTGTTGTCCCCTTCTCCTTTGCCTTCAATCTTTCCCAGCATCAGAGTCTTTTCTAATGAATCAGCTCTTCATATTAGGTGGCCAAAGTATTAGAGTTTCAGCTTAAGCATTAGTTCTTAAAATGAATGTTCAGGGTTGACTTCCTTTAAGATTGACAAGTTTGATTATGCTTAATCTCCTTACTATCCAAGGGACTCTCAAGAGTCTTCTCCAGCCCCTCAGTTTGAAAGCATCAATTGTTCAGTGCTCACTCTTCATTATGGTCCAACTCTCACATCTGTACATGACTACTGGAAAAACCATAGCACAACTGAGTGTCATTTCTGCTTTGAATCAGCTGTTTCATTCTTTCCAAAGCTATTAGTAGTTGCCCTCTGCTCTTCCTCAGTAGCATATTGGATACCTTCCAAACTGGAGAGCTCATATTCTGGTTCATATAATTTTGCCTTTGCATACTGTTTAGAGGGTTCTTACAAGAACACTGGAGTGGTTTGTTATTTCCTCTGTTTTGTCAGAATTCTTCATTAAGAGCTGTCTCTTGGGTGGCCCTGCATGGCAGAGCTCATACCTTCATTGAGTTATGTAAGCCCCTCTGCAATGACTAGGCTGTGATGCATGAATGGGTTCTGCTACATACGTGACTATATTTTATGCTGATTTAATATATGTAGCTTGAAAAATTCTGGGTGATATAACAGAGTGAATTGATGGCAGGACACTAGAAATTGTGGAACTGTAAAATAACTGTTCAATAAAGTCCCAGAATATGGGTCTTAGGTACTTTGGAGTTGGAGTGGATAATCAAAGAGTTTATTTAGAGTCCAGTTGGATCTGGGTGGAAACTCAGGCACTACTGCTGAACTGTGTGATGTTGGACAAGTCAATATACCTGTCTAGAGCATTATTTCCTGACTGACACAGAGCCAATAACTAAAGATATTTTAAAAGTTGACATTACATAAAGTGCCAAGGAGAAGAAAGGCCTAATCCCAAATGTTAATTCTCCTGTTAGTCTCCCAGCTCCAATACCAGAACTTCTCTAATATAGGCAGAATAGAGATGAATATGATTTCAGAGCTGATGATTTTCCTGTGAAGGTATGCAGCAGATGTAGACGTCTCAGCCTACAAATTCAGTAAGTGATGTTACATTGCTATTTTTTTTTTTTTTTGCCAACAATCACATTTTTGTTTAAGAGTATGAGCTAGCAGGGACTTCCCTGGTGGTCCAGCGGTGATGATTCTGTGCTCCCGATGCAGGGGGCCCAGGTCTGATCCCTGGTCATGGAACTAGATCCTACATGCCCCAGCTAAAGGTCCTGCATGCTGCGGTGAAAATGGAAGCCCCCGCATGCCACAACTAAGACACAGGGGAGCCAAATGCATAAATAAGTATTTAAGATAGAGTATAAACTATCACATTTCTAAACTTTCAAATATACAACCTGATTTTGAACGTCAATATTGCAGTAATGATAGGTAAGTTGAACTTGGCCATTCTTAGGGTCCCTCCCTAGGTTTTTGCCATGGGTGAAAGTGAAGTTGAAGTTGCTCAGTCATGTCTCACTCTTTGTGACCCCATGGACTGTAGCCTACCAGGCTTCTCCATCCATGGGATTTTCCAGGCAAGAATACTAGAGTGGGTTGCCATTTCCTTCTCCAGGGTTTTATACCATGCATCGTATTGTCCTTCTCCCTGGGGCTGTCATTGTTTATCTGTTCCCAATGCAGAGACCTGTCTTTCTTCTGTAGCCATGATCATTTCAGTTTTAGTGGTCTTGTACAGCTTCTGTGCTTCTTTGGGAACACAGGACAGTTTGGTGAGGATGGGCATCACATGTCTGGGGTTCTTTATGCCCTGTCGACCTCCTGCCAACTCTCTGTGTTTCTATCAAGGATCTGAGTTGCTCGGACACTACTCCATAGCTATATTCTCCTCCTTCTTTCAAGCTGCCCTGCTTCTACCAAGAAACACTTTGCTTTCCTTCTGCTGCTGCTGCTAAGTCGCTTCAGTCGTGTCCAACTCTGTGTGACCCCATAGACAGCAGCCCACCAGGCTCCCCCGTCCCTGGATTCTCTAGGCAAGAACACTAGAGTGGGTTGCTATTTCCTTCTCCAATGCATGAAAGTGAAAAGTGAAAGTGAAGTCGCTCAGTCGTGTCCGACTCTTAGTAACCCCAAGGACTGCAGCCTACAAGGCTCCTCCATCCATGGGATTTTCCAGGCAAGAGTACTGGAGTGGGGTGCCATTGCCTTCTTCGTTGCTTCCCTTCTACCTACCCCCAAAGCCTTTAATATTCCTCCAGGCTACTGGATTATTTTTAGGAGGGAGGCAGAAAGACCCGTAGGATATTCTGCCTTATGTCACTGTGAATCACCTGGGAGGCAGTAAAGTACAGATAAAGCTATTTCAATGGGGGGAAAGAAAAGGGAAAAACGGAGGGGAAAAAACCCCTCATATCTTCATACTTAAAAATAAGTTGGCCTCCTTCATTATTAGAGTATTACAAACATTATGTATTAACACATGTATGTGGAATCTAGAAAAATGGTATAGAAGATAATTGGAAAAGCAGAAATAGAGAAACAGATATCAAGAAAAACACATGGATCAAACCAGTAAATCCTCAAGGAAATCAATCCTGAATATTCATTGGAAGGACTGGGCTGAAGCTGAAGCTTCAATACTTCGGTCACCTGATGCAAAGAGCTGAATCATTAGAAAAGACCCTGACACTGGGAAAGATTGAAGGCAGGAGAAGGGACAACAGAGGATGAGATGGTTGGATGGCATCATTGACTCAATGGACATGAGTTCGAGCAAGCTCTGAGAGATGGTGTAGGATAAGGAAGCCTGGCATGCTACAGTCCATGGGGTTGTGAAAAGTCAGACACGACTGAGTGACTGAACAACAGCAATCAAGGGGGATGGGGAGAAGTTGGAAGGTTGATATTGACACATATACACTATTGATACTAAGTATAAAATATATGAGAGCTGGACTGTAAAGAAGGCTGAGCGCCGAAGAATTGATGGTTTTGAACTGTGGTGCTGGAGAAGACACTTGAGAGTTCCCGGGACTGCAAGGAGATCCAATCAGTCCATCCTAAAGGAGGTAAGTCCTGGGTGTTCATTGGAAGGTCTGATGTTGAAGCTGAAACTGCAATACTTTGGCCACCTGATGTGAAGAGCTGACTCATTTGGAAAGACCTTGATGCTGGGAAAGATTGAAGGCCGGAGGAGAAGGGGACGATAGAGGATGAGATGGCTGGATGGCATCACCAACTCAATGGACATGAGTTTCGGTGGACTCTGGGAGTTGGTGATGGACAGGGAGGCCTGGTGTGCTGTGGTTCATGGGGTCACAAAGAGTCGGACACGACTGAGTGAACTGAACTGAACTGAACAGAATGAGAACCTATTATACAGCACAGAGAGGTCAACACTCAATGCTCTGTTGTTACCTGAATGGGAAAGAAATCCAAAAATGTGGGGATATGAGCTTTCCTGGTGGCTCAGATGGTAAACAATCTGCCTGCAATGCAGGTAGGCTTAGATTTGATCCCTGGGTCAGGAAAATCCCCTGGAGAAGGGAATAGCTACCCACTCTAGTACCCTTGCCTGAAGAATGCCATGGACAGAGGAGCTTGGCAGACTACATATAGCTCTTGGGTTGCAAAGAGTTGAACACCACTGAGTGACTGTCCCTTTCACTCTCAGGCTTATATGTGTGGCTCATTCATTTTGCTGTTCAATAGAAACTAACACAACATTGTAAAGCAGCTATACTCCAATCAAAAATTAATTTAGAAAGAGAAATAAAGTATTACTTAGATCAGGCACCAAAGAATGTCTCCGTGATTTAAGAAAAAGGAGTTGGAAGAACAAAATATCCTGTCACAAATGCTTTGAATACACTGAACTACCTAACATGTTAGCTTCATGGAGCCTAAGTTGCCTGTGGTTGGGCGAAATTATCTAACACAAGCTGATTACATAATGACATGTTGACCTTTTCAAGTCATGTACTGAATACTGTACTGAAAGTCAAAAATAGAATGGTTGTCTGGGTACAGAATGGAAGCAAGTGTTTGGACTGGTTGTTCTCATGGTCACTTGGTTGGCTGGGGAGTGTGACTGCCACTGCCCAGTATCATGAGAGACTCCTTGACTATATAGCCCTGGAAAAGATCACAATTAAAAATTCTAAATAGAGTTCCAGATGAATATCGACCTCTTTCACATCATCATACAGTTGAAAAAAATCTTAAGTTGTACTGTGGTTAATTAAGGACTATCTGTATACATCATATAAATGTGTGTATTAAAACAAAATTTCTAGGCAGCTGTTATATAGGATTTTCTTTCCTTCTGCTTACTTTTTTTATTGCTAAAGTACCTGTGGCTTCCCAGGTGCCACAGTGGTAAAGAATTCACCTGCCAGTGCAGAAGAGGCAGGAGATGCAGGTTTGGTCCCTAGATCAGGAAAAGCCCCTGGAGGAGGAAATGGCAAACCTCTGCAGTATTCTTGCCTAGGAAATTCCATAGACACAAGAGCCTGGTGGGTTACAGTCCACTGGGTCACAAAGAGTTGGACACGCCAGAAAGACTGAGCACAGCACAGTAAAGTGCCAATAAAAGTTAATTAATATCAGCAAATGAGAAAGAACATTACCTGCTACTGAGTANNAGTTGGAAGAACAAAATATCCTGTCACAAATGCTTTGAATACACTGAACTACCTAACATGTTAGCTTCATGGAGCCTAAGTTGCCTGTGGTTGGGCGAAATTATCTAACACCAGCTGATTACATAATGACATGTTGACCTTTTCAAGTCATGTACTGAATACTGTACTGAAAGTCAAAAATAGAATGGTTGTCTGGGTACAGAATGGAAGCAAGTGTTTGGACTGGTTGTTCTCATGGTCACTTGGTTGGCTGGGGAGCGTGACTGCCACTGCCCAGTATCATGAGAGACTCCTTGACTATATAGCCCTGGAAAAGATCACAATTAAAAATTCTAAATAGAGTTCCAGATGAATATCAACCTCTTTCACATCATCATACAGTTGAAAAAAATCTTAAGTTGTACTGTGGTTAATTAAGGACTATCTGTATACATCATATAAATGTGTGTATTAAAACAAAATTTCTAGGCAGCTGTTATATAGGATTTTCTTTCCTTCTGCTTACTTTTTTTATTGCTAAAGTACCTGTGGCTTCCCAGGTGCCACAGTGGTAAAGAATTCACCTGCCAGTGCAGAAGAGGCAGGAGATGCAGGTTTGGTCCCTAGATCAGGAAAAGCCCCTGGAGGAGGAAATGGCAAACCTCTGCAGTATTCTTGCCTAGGAAATTCCATAGACACAAGAGCCTGGTGGGTTACAGTCCACTGGGTCACAAAGAGTTGGACACGCCAGAAAGACTGAGCACAGCACAGTAAAGTGCCAATAAAAGTTAATTAATATCAGCAAATGAGAAAGAACATTACCTGCTACTGAGTATGGCCTGATATGTATTTAGCTGACTGCAGATGATAAGCCATCCCCAGTCAGAGATGTCAGCCACCACTTGGACAACATGTGTTTGTACACCACTTGTATTAAATACTGAGCATATGATCTCAGCTACGATATTTAACCTCTCTTCACCTTAAAAAAATGGAGATAGTACTTCCCATCTTGCTTTTGAGACTTAAATAAAATAGAACAAATGAAATGATGGTACATAATCAATCATGGGGTAGTGAAGTAGGTCAGCAATAAACATCTGTTTTCTGTTCTTCCTCTTGATTGTTAATATGTAGACCATGTAAAGCAGCAGAAAGAGCACAAAGTCCTCAGTCAGAGAAACTCAGAATCTAATGAAAGCCTTGCAGATATTCACTCTACCCTATGGCATGGTCTCCAGTAGCGCTGAGTTCTTATTTCTTCATCTTTAAGGGTAATTGTTCATTTCCCCTTATAGAAAGGCCCTGAGGCTTATGTAAGGTGATGTACAAAACATAAATAGAGACACAGATGTAGAGAGTAAATGTGTGGATACCAAGGGGGAAGGCGAGGATGGGATGAATTGGGAGATCAGGATTGACAT
The DNA here is from genome assembly GCA_006410935.1 of Redunca redunca. Classification (NCBI taxonomy): domain Eukaryota; kingdom Metazoa; phylum Chordata; class Mammalia; order Artiodactyla; family Bovidae; genus Redunca; species Redunca redunca. The sequence continues at coordinate 2,505,552 of SJYQ01007700.1, forward strand.
ATATACACTATTAATTGTTGTTGGTTTGCGTTAGTATATGTCTTGTCTGACTCTTTTGTGACCCCATGCATGGACTATAGCCTAGCTGGCTCCCTTATTGATACTAGGTATAAAATACATATCTAACATGAACCTACTGTCTAGCTCAGGAAACTCTACTTAGTACTCTGTGGTGACCTAAACGGGAATGAAATCCAGAAAAAAAGGGGATATATATATACATATAGTCACTCTGCTGTACAGTAGAAACTAACACAATATCATCAAACAACTATACTTCAATAAACTTTTTCAAAATGATGTACATAAGAAACCCAGCATAATGCAAGAATGAGGGTTTAGCAAGGAATCAATAAAATCAACACCTTCTATCTTTCCCAGCTGTTAGAGCTAACATTTAAAGGAAAAAACAGTATAGTCCACTACAGAGATTGCAAGGATAAAAGGGCTCATGGAGTGAGGGAGGGTTGTGGAGAGTTGGAGAGACTCTGTTGAAAAACAAAGGCCAAGAGTTAAGACGCTGAAAGTATCTAGATAGTATTTGAGCTTCCAAAGCTTCAGTGAGTAAGCATGCTCCACATCATTACTGATTTTATGTACTTGCAAGGAATATCATCTCCATATTTCAAAATAGATTTTTTTTTCTAAAAGTACTTTTTCTTTGATTTATTTCAGTCATATTTCAATTCTTTTTAAGGTTTAAATAACCCTAAAGGATATTGTGAGATTTTCATCTTAGTTAAAAAGTGGCATGGGTTTAAAAATAATGTGAAAAAGGAAGAATTTTCGATCTTCATACACAGGGGAAAAAATTAGTTGACAAAATTCATGCCTAAGCAATATTTTTCAGTCCCCTATAAACAGAAATTATCTTCCAGAAAATTCTTTAAATCTCTTATCCAATTCTCCCATTTTGCTGATGGGGAAACTGAAGTGTAGACCGGATAACTTACATCCAGATTTAAACAGTAACTGAATACAAGAGGCACAATCTATACTCTCAGAAAAGTATAGCTTTTGCAACATTATTGCACATTCTACATCTGTGTTTTTTTCTCCCTGTTTATTCCATATTACTATATACATATTTGTACTTGTGTGTGTAGATGTATATGAAGGTGAAGGTGAAGTCGCTCAGTCGTGTCCGACTCTGTGACCCCGTGGACTGTAGCCTACTAGGCTTCTCTGTCCTTGGGATTCTCCAGGCAAGAATACTGGAGTGGATTGCCGTTTCCTTCTCCAGGGGATCTTCCCGACCCAGGGATGGAACCTGGGTCTCCCGCATCGAAGGCAGACGCTTTAACCTCTGAGCCACCAGGGAAGCCCATAGATGTATATAGATACATGTATATATGTATATAGATATATGTATAACTGATGTTGTACGTGCTATATATACAAATGGTGTGTATGTGACTGTAGAGAGTGTGTACGTGATAAAGACAGAAAAAAGAAGCAATTTCCTTTTCTGTGAGAGGTTGTTCGTTCATACCCTAAAGCATAATATGTACTAGCTCTGTCTTGAACAGTTTACACCAAGGTGCCTTTTAAGAATGTACACTTTATTCCTGGTCAGACATACAATGATTCCCATGTTGAGTCCCTCTAAAACAATGTCTTCCTTTGATGTATTTGCATCAAGAGTCTATACCCATAGCTTCTTTCTGCTGCAGTCCTGAAAGTTTGGGCTGTGAAAAATCAAGCAGCAAAGCAGCGCCTGACTTGCCAGTTGAGAAATTGTCATTTGTATTGATTAGTAAATTCACCCTCTTCAAAGGCATATCAGAAAGCCCCACTGGAGTCAGAGTTTCTGCTGTATTAGTTCAAGGGCACTCTTGAGAGAAGGAATGTGTTTTCAGTAAGATTAAGTCCTCCATCTCAGAGAAGAGGATATCCTGAAGCGTTTCTTAAAATAGTCAGCATTCTCTCAACCAGAAACGAGAAGAAACACCAGGCAGAGCGGGCTCACATTCTTTTTAGGTAACAAGGTGGCTGTTTCCCTTTCTCTGGATCACAATCCTGAAAGCAATCCATATATCCCAGAGTGGGAGATGGCAGAGTGGCCTGACCCACTGGGAGGAGAGAGATTGCCAGGCCGGAAGTTATAAGACTGGGATGGTCCTCCATCTGCCATGTACTAGGGGTGATTAAGGCAAATCACTGTAGTTTCACTTGTAGATTTTTCATGTGTTAAAAGACATGGCTTTCTAATAATGAAAGAGCAGAAGGGTCTTATTTTTCTCACACTCTCGTTGCTCAGCTCGCCAAGTTTAGCGGAGCAGCAACAGCAGCATGTGATCCTATGCAAATTTATTAATCATGCACATTCTTAGGAGAAGGCAATGGCAGCCCGCTCCAGTACTCTTGCCTGGAAAATCCCATGGGATAGGCTGCAGTCCATGGGGTCGCTAAGGGTTGGACACAACTGAGCGACTTCACTTTCACTTTTTACTTTGATGCACTGGAGAAAGAAATGGCAACCCACTCCAGTGTTCTTGCCTGAAGAATCCCAGGGATGGGGGAGCCTGGTGGGCTGCCGTCTATGGGGTCGCACAGAGTCAGACACGACTGAAGTCACTTAGCAGCACATTCTTAGGTCAGCCCCAAACCTATCTTTTAGAAACCCTGGGAGAGAGACTCACCACTGTGTGGCTTAGCCATCCCTCCGATTGATTCTGATGTTCACAAATGTCAGAGAGCCATTGCCTGGGCCACATTCCATTGTATTCCTTCCTAGGAAACACTTTCTCTGCCCTCTGTCATGAGGTTAAATTCCCCCATCACGGGTTAGTTGAAAGTTGCAGTTTGCAGCAGCTTGTGTGAGTGTTTAATTGCTCCACAAGGCCAGGACTGTGACTGTGTTGTCTCATCATTGTGCTCTCATCCAGCAAGGCACCTGTCAGAGGTTACACAATGGCTGTGTGTCATTTACTTGAAAGTTATAACCTTGAACAAATCACTTCAACTTGCAGAGACTCAACTTACTTAAAATGGGCACAAGAAACATAACTTGGGAGATGGAACATAAGTGAGTTAGAAGATAGTCAATTCAAATTTCAGCCAACAAGTCCAATATCTTCATATCTATATGTCTATCTTTCTATTATGTTAGATTCTCACTGAAAATTCTGTTTTGCTGCAGGGTGTCTAACTTAGTCTTCCTTGTATGGCCTTCACAAAGCTGAGGTGACCCACCGCTCTAGCATTATATGAGATAACATGGTGATATAATGTGAGTGCAGAGAAATATCTAATCTTCCAATTTTAGGACATAGAAGGAGCTATTGAAGTGCCCATAATATCAACCCACATTAAGCCCCTTCAAAATCTGATTTCTGTGAGTCATTTATTAGTTAAATACTTCATCTGCAAGGGTTGTGCGGTCCTGTCTGCCTAAGCTCGGCGGTACTCACTCTGCCCTGAGATCTTGCTTCCACTATCGGGACATAGGGTGCCCTCCTCCAGAATCAAGAGATCTCTTTGTTCCCCTTCCCCATTCCTTATCCTATCAGCCCATAGGAATCTCTCTTTTTCTGCAGGCTCATATTTTATCCTTGATGTTTCTGCCTAATACCTTGTAACCATGCCCCTGGATTCTGTCTCCCCCTGGCTCTTGACTGGTACACTTCCTCTCTAACAACACATTCTTTCTGCAGTCAGGAACTTAAGCTTTTGGAAACAAAAGCCCTGAAAAACTAGAAAGTTCTCTTAAGTTTTCACCCCACTACATCTCCTTTCTGAGACAGCAAACTCAAGAGTTTCTGCCTGAGGTGGGAAAAAAACTGTCATCAAAACAGTGGTCTGGAGACTTCTCTGATGGTCCACTGGTTAATACTTGACCTTCCAATGCAGGAGAGGCAGGTTTGATCCTTGGTTGAAGAGCTAAGATCCCACATGCCCGTGGCGAAAAAATGAAAACGCGTAGAGCAAAAGCAACATTGTAACAAATTCAGTACAGACTTTAAAACAAAGCATAGCCCTCCACACTTGAGTGATTCTCAGATGGTTGCCACTTTGCCCTCCAGAAGACATGGTAATATCTGGAAACGTTTTTGATTGCCACCTCTTCCGGGAATATTCTCCTGGCATCTGGTGAGTAGAGGTCGGTGGTGCTGCCAAATACCATACAGGGCACAAGACTGTCACCACCTCAGAGAACCAGTCAGTCCAAAATTTCAGCAGGGTCATGCCAAGGTTGAAGAAACCTACTCTCCATGAAGCTGTGCATTGAGTACTGTGAACAGGGGCACAACGCAGGTGTTCAATAAATGAGTGTCGACTTTTAATCTTGGTTCCTGCCATCTGATCTCTGCAACCCTGGCAGTCTGGAGAGACTTGAAAAGTTCTGTTTTGTCACTAACTTCTGCATGGAGCACTAGTCCACAGCCTTCTGCCACACTCCTAATGAGCAGATTCCCCAGTCACATGTCTGAGTTGTTCTTCCTGGGGCTCGAAAACCTTGCATGGTATTCGCTGCATTTGTCGTGATCGCATATTAATCTATTAGGCATCGCTGAGTGTCTACTTATTAGACTAAAAGTGGGACTGAAGTTTGACCTTGACTTTCATGTATTCACAATTAAATGAGAAAGGAAAATAAGTATACTACAGCCATATAGTATGAGGAGTTTAGCTAGAGAGCTATGTTCAGATTGCTAAGGAAGCAGAGAGAGGATTATTAAATATCAAGTAACTCTGCAAGGGCCAGGACACAGGAGGAATTATTAGTCAGTGGGATCAGAATTGGGGTAAGTAGCAATTTTGATGAGGGAAATGAGTAAGATTTGTCAGGCAAGAATACATAGTGTGTTCATGACATTGAGATGAGAGAGATGGTTAGCAGTAGGCATGGGCAGCCACAGGAATTGTGGAGCTCAGTGTGAAATGAAATGCAGGGCCTCAGGTTCAAAAAGCAGGAAAGACATTCCATTAAAGATGTTCAAACGTAATTTTTTTTTCCTTTCCTCTGCAGTCTTTCTCTTTATTTTGCATGAGTGTATGCTCAGTTGCATCTAATTCTTTGCAACCCTATGGACTCTAGCCCCCCAGCTTCCTCCGTCCAAGGGATTCTCCAGGCAAGAATACTTGAATGGGCAGCCATTTCCTCCTCCAGGGGATATTCCTAACCCAGGAATCGAACTTGTGTCTCCCCTGTGTCTCCTGCAAGGCAGGCATATTCTTTAACCACTGAGCCACCTGGGAAGCCCTTAACTTGCATGGTAGGCTTTATTTGCTATTTATTGTTCTAGTAGCTGTAGTATACAGATCAAACTAAAGAATGAATAAGAGGAAATCAATGGTTTAAATTGTTGGAAATGGCACAGGTAGGAATTCCAGAAGAAGGTCCTAGGACCTTTAAAATGGACATTTAAAATGATGCTCCAGGAGGTAACTTGAGACAGGAATTTATAGAAGACACTTCATTTATTCATTTGTTTGTTTATTTGCCTAAATCCAGTATTAACAGAATCTTCTTTGTGTCATGCGGGCTCTTTTGCTGGGGTTTGCAGGCTCAGTTGTTGTGGCATAGCCTTAGTTGACCCCTTGACCTGTGGTATGTGGCACCTTATTCCCTGACCGGGAATCTAAATCATATCCCCTACATATTCTTAAACAAGAAACCACCAGGGAAGTCCCTATATGGGGAAATATGGAGTGAGGAAGTAATGGAACTGAACAAAGGAGAGAATTAAGTACAAGGATAAGAAATTTCAGCTCTCCAAATAATATTTAAAAAAATTACTGTGTATTGGTTTGAGCCTGTTTGTGACCAAAGTAGAGAGTTAATTTTTTATTTTTATAAAATTAAGCATTTTTAAGTATAGCACAGTCAAGTCTTTAGTACTGTCTGTTGCTTGAAACATGTATAACAACTAATTCACTAACCAACCTGGCATTGTATTTTGGAATTGTAAAATTACAAATCACAGTTTGAAAGTGGGACAGAACTTTAAAAACTTAAATGAAAGTATTGCTTTTCTGTTTATAAGGATCAGCCATGGATATTTTTACACTGTACAAACATTAGAATACACCCTTCTGTTTTTAACTTACCGTTCAGTTCAGTTCAGTTCTGTTGCTCAGTCGTGTCCGACTCTTTGCAACCCTATGAATCACAGCATGCCAGGCCTCCCTGTCCATCACCATCTCCCAGAGTTCACTCAGACTCACATCCATTGAGTCAGTGATGCCATCCAGCCATCTCATCCTCTGTTGTCCCCTTCTTCTCCTGCCCCCAATCCCTCCCAGCACCAAAGTCTTTTCCAATGAGTCAACTCTTCGCATGAGGTGGCCAAAGTACTGGAGTTGCAGCTTTAACATCATTCCTTCCAAAGAAATCCCAGGGTTGATCTCCTTCAGAATGGACTGGTTGGATCTCCTTGCAGTCCAAGGGACTCTCAAGAGTCTTCTCCAACACCACAGTTCAAAAGCATCAGTTCTTCGTTACCTATAACTATTTCCTGCCTACCTATATAGTCTCAAAGTTTATCCTTTTTTATGGCTAAATAATAACCATAGAATAGATATGTTCTGATTTTTCTAAGACTTTCCCCATCATGATATAACTGGGTTTATTTTCTTAGCATTCCTGACAATACATAAAATTTCCAGAAACTTCAATATTTCACACATATAATTTTATCCTTCTTTTTAATATTTAAACACTATTTCATAGGTGATTTTGTTGGAAGATGGCAAGGCAACATACCATTGTTATAAAATAAAAATAAACAGAAGCTATGTAAATTACTTTTAAGAAAACAAAAACAGAACAGAACAAAACAAACATAAATAAAAAAATTAAGCTCCAACATTGCTAACAACATAAGCGAAGTTTACAATAGAGTCAGCTCAGCTGATGGCTCATCTTTGAAGGCAATCCCAGTTTTTAAAAATCACCAATATTATTAGAAGTATTTCTGTTTTTTTTAATTTTATTTTTAATTGGAGGATAATTGCTTTGCAATATTGTCTTAGTTTCTGCCATACAGCAATATGAATCAGCCGTAAGTATACACATATTCCCTCCCTGTCAAGCTTCCCTCTCACCCTTCTAGGTTGTCACAGAGCACTGGGTTGAGCTCTCTGTCTTATATAGCAACTTCCCCCTAGCTATCTGTTTTACATATGGTAATGTATATGTCTCAGTGCTGCTCAATTCGGCCCACCATCCCCTTTCCCCATTGTATTCACAAGTCTATTCTCTATATTTGCATTTCTGTTCCTGCCTTGCAAATAGGTTCAACAGTATCATTTTTCTAGATATACGTGTTCAGTTCAGTTCAGTCAGTTGTGTCTGACTCTGCGACCCCATGGACTGCAGCATGCCAAGCTTCCCTGTCCATCACCAACTCCCGAAGCTTGCTCCAATCATGTCTATCGAGTCAGCAATGCATCCTCTGTTGTCCCCTTCTCCTCCTGCCTTCAATCATTCCCAGCAGCAGGGTCTCTTCCAATGAGTCAGTTTTTCACATCAGATGGCCAAATTATTGGAATTTCAGCCACAGCATCAGTTCTTCCAATGAATATTCAGGACTGATTACCTTTAGGATGGACTGGTTGGATCTCCTTGCAGTCCAAGAGACTTTCAAGAGTCTTCACCAACACCACGGTTCAAAAGCATAAATTTTTCAGTATTTGTTTTTCTCTTTCTAACTTACTTCACTCTGTATAACAGGCTCTCGTTTCATTCACCTCAGTTCAACTGACTCAAATTCATTCCTTTTTATTGCCGAGTAATATTCCATTGTATATATGTGCCGCCAGTTCTTTGTCCATTCATCTGTTGATGGACATCTAGGTTGCTTCTATGTCCCAGCTATTGTAAATAGTGCTGCAATGAACATGGGGGTACATGTCTTTTTGAATTATGATCTCCTCAGGGTATATGCCCAGTGGTGGAATTGCTGAGTCATATGGTAGTTTTATTCCTGGTAAAACAGTATGGTCCAGCAACTCAAAGGTGAGTTGATCATTAACTTTACAAAAGAAAACTCCAGTTTTATACAAAATAATAAACTTCAGAATTTGCACTGAGTTCTAGTTTTCACTGGAGTTTCCCTAGTTGAACACATTGACATTTGACGAGGCAATTTTCTGCTGGTATAATTTTAGACTTATTAAAACCCATTTGCTATGCTAAAAGATAATGGTTTCAGAAAGAAGAATGGGGAAAGGATTAAAAAGAATGAAAACAAAAAGACAGGCTGGATGCACAAAGATAGTAAATAGTTCAGAAAAATATCAGTATTGCTTACTTGCACAATTATTCCCTGAAACAGTAACTGGGAGTTCAAGGTCATATTTAAGTGGCAATAATATACCTGAAATAGGTCACTTAACAAAAAGAAGCAGTATTACCTAGTCCAAAGTAGTTACCAAAACTTGTTTAACTACTTTAGAAAAAAAATCCCAACAGGCATGGGTTTAAAGTGAATGCCCATCTATCTAGTTCTTCATCAAATGAAAATCCTGTTTATCCAAGTTAAGATTTTTGAATTGGACTCTTATCAATGCCATAAATTTCATCAGCAGCAATTCTTTTTGAAGTACCGAGCTATTCAAGACTTGAAAATTGAGGATTTGCTTTTTAATGGGGAATCTACAGCTGCATTTCATTGTAAAGATGAAACATGTCACTGGGATATTCTATGAAAAAGGTTGGAGTATTTACTTATTTATTTATTTTGTTTTGGATACTTATGAAATGGAGAAGATAAAGTTTATAGCAGATTTATTTTGAGAATGGGTAACTTAAGGCATACATTCAGGAAAAGAATATGTATATTTCATTCTCAGAAGACTGCTGAGAATATTCAGAGGGTTGCAAGGATTTTATATGGGTTTTCGTTTCCCCCAAACCCCTTCTTGGTCTTTGAAGAAATGGAAAAGTAGCATGTGAAAGTGGTGGTACTAAATTTTGGTTACACTTAGAAAACCCCATGGGCAGAGGAGCCTGGGAGGCTGCAGTCCATGCGGTCGCGAAGAGTCAGACACGACTGAGCGACTTCACTTTCACTTTTCACTTTCCTGCATTGGAGAAGGAAATGGCAACCCACTCCAGTGTTCTTGCCTGGAGAATCCCAGGGACAGAGGAGCCTGGTGGGCTGCCGTCTATGGGGTTGCAAGAGTCGGACATGACTGAAGCGACTGAGCAGCAGCAGCAGCAGAGTTTCCTTGCTTAAGTTTTTAAAAAGGCAACTTAGTAATTTCACCCATGAATAAAGAAGAGATTATTCCATGCTCAGATATATTGCTAAATTTTTATTTTAGTTTTTTGATCTGTTGTGAGCTTTGGCCATGATCCCAACAACAGTTAGATAATTACTATTTAGATAATTAACATTATCTAAACATGTACATAATTAATATTTCATTTTATCCTTAGGGAAAATAAGATTGATTTAGAACAGAATATTAAATTGAACACACAGTTTGTATTCACTTATATTCCTGGCAACTCTAAAACCAGAAAATAGTGTATGTTTCTCCTTCGAAGAGCTAACCCTTAGCAGACCTTCCTTTTTCCCACTTTTGCTAAGAAATAATTGAGGCATAACATTGTGTAAGTTTAAGGTGACCTGAGGCAGGTATAGTGAAAAGTGACTACCACTATACCATCGCTTGACAACTCCATCACATCACATGATCAACATCTTTTACATGTGACGAGTACACGTAAGATCTCCCCTGTTAGCAACGTTCAGTATCGTTAACTATAATCACCATACTGTGCAGCTGGTCCCCAGAACCTGTCTTCTAACTGCAAGTTTCCACCCTACCCCCTGGTAATCACTCTCTGCTTCTACGGGTGTGGCTTTCAAGATTTTACTTACAAGTGGTGACGTACAGCATTTGTCTTTTCCTCAAAGGAGACCTTTCTTTAGTTGTCCATTGTAGGAGATGGTATCCTAGACTGAAAGGAACAGGCTTCTGAAGAAGCTCTATGTTTTCAGTGGTGCTATTAATTGAGATGATGATATAAACACCACATGATATTATGCAAAGAGCACTATTCTTAGTCTTATTTTATATTAGTGCTTTCCCTTATCCATTCTATGACCTTTGTGATAAAATGCAATTTTATGGGGATTATAATTATGTTCCATTGAGATATTAAAAGTAGTAAATATCCCTTGGTTGAAACATGGAATTTTATGTTTTTAAAAGTTTTAAAGGTTATATATACATATATATGAGGTTATTTCATATGTATAGATATATATATTCTCTGCTCTAATAGTTTCTGCCACAGCACTTTATTTGAGGAGGATATTAAACTTCAGTTGACCCTGGGTCCTAACCTAGCACTCAGAAGAAGGCATCTTACCAGATATCCTAGTACCTCTTGAGCTATAGTAGTTAGCTTCTGCTGGCCATACATTGCTCCAAACCAACTGGCTTCCCTGGTGTCTCAGACGGTAAAAAATCTGCCTGCAATGCAGGAGACCTGGGTTTGATCCCTGGGTTTGGAAGATCCTATGGAGGAGGGCATAGCAAGCCACTCCAATATTCTTGTCTGGAGAATCCCCATGGACAGAGGAGCCTGGTGGGCTGCGCTTCATAGGGGTCACAAAGAGTTCAACATGACTGAGTGACCAAACATACAACTAGCTTAAAATAATAAACATTTATTTAGTTGGACTAAAAGGATATCAAACCAGGCAATCCTAAAGGTGAAAGTGAAAGTGACGTCGCTCAGTCGTGTCCGACTCTTTGTGACCCCATGGACTGTAGCCTACCAGGCTCCTCTGTCCATGGGATTCTCCAGACAAGAATACTGGAGTGGGTTGCCATTTCCTTCTCCAGGGGATCTTCCCAACCCAGGGATTGAACCCAGGTCTCCCACATTGCAGGCAGATGCTTTAACCTCTGAGCCACCAGGGAATCCTAAAGGTAATCAACCCTAAATATACATTGGAAGGACTAATGCTGAAGCTAAAGCTCCAGTAATCTGACCACCTGACATGAAGAACTAACTCACTGGAAAAGTCCCTGATGCTGGGAAAGATTGAAGGCAAAAGGAGAAGGGGACGACGGAGGATAAGATGGTTAGACAGCCTCATCAAATCAGTGGAAATGAATTTGAGCAAACTTTGGGAGACAGGGAAGGACAGTGGAGCCTGATGTGCTGTGGTCCATGGGGTCACAGTTAGACAGGACTTACTAACTGAACACTACCACCACCATAGAGTCTATGGTAAACACTCTTGATTTTAGAAATTGTAAAATGTGAAAAGCAAATTGCAAATTATATGTCAGAAAATAGTATACATCATTACAGAGAAATTGGATGGAAAGAAACAAGATACAGTCATCAAAAGGGACCAGGTCAGTACACTTAAGGAGGTGGGATGATAGGAGAAGACGGTGACTTGCTTCAAGGAGTGTGACATTGTCAAACAGGAGTCATAAAAATGTTACTCATGATTACCCATTTTCTAAATAAAGAGCTGTTTGGACAGAAGCTACCCTAGAGTTTAAACAGTTTGATTTAAGAGCCTGTGGCAATAATCCTGAGTAGGCATGTGAGTTCCCTCCATGGATAAAGTTAGAAGTGGAGATGGAGGAAAGTTGATGGATTAAAAAGTATTTAGACCATAAAGTTGAAAAGCCTTGGAAATTGGTTAGATATAGTCAAGAAGGCTTTACTAGCAATTCCTTAAGCATTGTTATGCTACATTTGCTCTCAAACTCAGGGTTCATTTCCCTTAAGACAGGTACCACTTTTTGTCTCTTTAACACACACACATACACACACCTGAAAACCACATCTGAGCAAAGCAGTCCCATCACTTTCTTTTCGCCTAGTCCCAGGCATGGTTTCAACTATGTCTACACCTCTCCTCAATCCTATTTCTGCCAGTCTCAGGTGAGTTACTGTGATTGACATAAACTTGGGGCAGAAAGTAAAAGGAACAGAAGGCAGTGATATTTACTATATTCTTTGGGGAAACTCTTTCCTTTGGAGGGTCACTCCTTGCTGGCTTGAAGAGTCAGCTTGTCCAAACACATAATAAGTATAGACAGTGGCTGTCAGGGATGAGCAGGGATTAACTGGAAATGGGCGCCAGACAACATTGCGGGGTGATGGAAATGTTCCAAAATTGATTTGTGCTGATAATTACACAGCTCTAGAAATTTACTGAAAATCATAAGATTTTTACACTTGCAGTGGGTGAATTGTGTAGTATGTTATCATATCTTCTCAAAACTGTTGAAAAAAAGAAGAAATGTAGAAAGACCACTGTAGGTTGTTGCTATTTAAGTTCTGGTGAAAGTGAAAGTGAAGTCGCTCAGTCATGTCCAACCCTTAGCGACCCCATGGACTGCAACCTACCAGGCTCCTCTGTCCATGGGATTTTCTAGGCAAGAGTACTGGAGTGGCTTGCCATTGCCTTCTCCAATTAATTTAAGTTCTAGATATGTCCATAAAACTAACTTTAATGCTCTATGTTGAATATTTACAGTAATTTTCTAATATCTTATCCATTCTAGTTTAACCAAGAAAATGACTTCAAAACTATTAAATTTATTTTAGATATTTCCAGGATAAGGAATTTTTTTTGTCTGATAGGTCTGCAGTAAATAAGAAAAGCAACACTAGCAAGTGCATGCCATGTGCCAACCATGGGCGAGACTCTCTTTCAGGTGCCAGTTATTCACAGTGAACAAAGCAGACAAGCAGCTTGATTTAAAACAGTTCCCATTAAAATTGCATCTTACAGAGTTTGCTGATTAGTTTATAATATTTTCAGTTCAGTTCAGCCGCCCAGTCGTGTCCGATTCTTTGCTACCCCATGGAATGCAGCACCCCAGGCTTCCCTGTCCATCACCAACTCCTGGAGCTTGTAATATTTATAATATATATATATATATATGGAAAGTATGGATCTGTGATTCCATGCAGTACAATTAAAATGCTTCCCTTCTCTCAGTCATTTTAAAAATATGAGTTGAAAGGCTTTTTAGTGGGCATGTGTTTTAGTTAATCTCTCCACCGCAAATGGGATTTATTTCTAATCATTTTCATTCTTTTGATGTGTATTTGTGTGTGTATATATATATGTGTGAGAAAGAGAAGGGAGAGAGAGGTGTGTGTGTGTGTGTGTGTGTGTGTGTGTGTGCGTGCGTGTGTGTTTGTATGTATGTTTATGCTATTTAGGTACAAAAAGTGAGAAATCATCTTATGACTGAAAAATCATTGTAATAGTATCCCTTCTGAAAGTACCTTCAATATTGGGATAATAAATGCCTGAAATTGGATTTAATAAAAGTAAAAGAAGATAGAATTTTAGAATACAACTGACATTTTAAAAGACTTAGTATTACTCTGGCATATTTTCTGATCAAAAATACTTTGCCACATGTACATAAAGTTTTAGATCTGTTTTAGATCTTACCTCTTACTATGTAGCTATATTTCAGAAATAATTCCAAACATGGGACAGAAAAATGGATTGAGACATTAAAATTTCAGAAAGCCAAATCTTTAGGAGGGAAGAAATAAATGCATTTTCAACATTTTGGAGGGTTTTAGAAGATGTAGAACAAGGTTCTCAAAAGTGGTGGTACTGCCATTATGAGCCAGAGAAGGTTTTTCTTTTCTTTCCCCCTCTGAGGCTCTGTGCTGTGCATTATAGGATGTTTAGCAACATCTCTGGTTTGTACTGGTTTGATGTCAGTAACACCTCTAACCCAGCTATAAATGACCAAAAATGTCTCTAAAATGTCACTAGGAGGCAAAATTAACTCTCTTTCTCCACTCCTCATCCTGTACTAGCACCAAACTATTGTTATAAAACAGGAGCTGTGGCAGATTACAGGGTAACTGTATGTCCAGCTTTCCCCAGGAAAGCCCTGCTTTACTTGACATAGTTACTAATAGTGACTGTCTCCCTTTCCAAATGGTCTGTTTGGAGTTTAACCTACATGAGCAGTCTAACAACAGAGCGTTTCCCCTCCACCTGCCCTGTGCCTTTGTGGAGCAGGACAGAGGTTCTTATAGGACAGTGACCAGACAGGGTGGGCTTTCCGCAGCCTTTCTTTTCCTTCAAGCCAAGTAGAGTTGGCTTTCTTAGCTTAGGTTGGGAATGTTAGCTTTGAAGTGACCTTATTTGAAAAGTGTCTTATTTTTGGTATCAAAAGTGTATGCTCCAGGTCACACTGTGACAGAGACTCACTCAGTTTTCATTTGTCTTTGATGTTCTGTAATATCTTACTATTTTAAAGATAAAAAACTAAATTGACTCATGTTTATATTATAGAACTTGGCATTAAAGGTCATTTGTGGGAAAGTTTCCAAACCGTAAAAAACAGAAGTAATTTACCTTGATGACAGTCTCAAGGACTCAATTCAAGTTGTTTTCTTATTCACTCATTTATTAATTTCAAAAACTAATGAGCACCTTGTTGTTGTTTAGTTGCTAAGTCTTGTCTGATTCTTTTGCAACCCCATGGACTGTAGCCCGCCAGGCTCCTCTGTCCATGAGATTTCCCAGAGAAGAATACTAGAGTGGGTTGCCATTTCCTTCTCCAGGGGATCTTCCCAACTCAGGTATCAAACTGGCATCTCCTGCATTTACAGGTGGATTTTTTAAATTTATTCCACTGAGTCACCTGAGTATCAAATATGGAACTGGCTGAAAAATCCACAGAGATATGACTTCCACTCCAGGAAACTGTGTCACTCTCTAACAAAGAAGTTTAACAGAGGAACAAATAATTATAATGCAATGTGATTATTTCCTAAGATTATGAGCTAAATGCATTAAGAAGGCCATAAAGGGGACAAGAAATCTACCAAAGCAGGGGAAGGGGAAGGTCAGCGGAAGTACAGGTGGTCTTGGAGAATCACTATAGTTTAAAGTTCCTTGCACCTTTCTTCTTTAGAAAGTTGAACTGTCATGAAAGCTCCCTTTGGCAGCTTCCGAGGATGTGAGCAAGATATATGATATCCTTTTCTGCGATCAAAAGTGCCCCTAAGCACCCTTGAAGACCTGTGTAGTCATTAAGGGACACAAACTCCATACCAAAGAAAGTGCAATATTCAAGGCCAAGGGTCCAGACCAAAGATTAGAACAAAGAACTGGTCTGAGTGCAGTCATAAGAGTGAGACAATGACTGAAGATCCTGATTTCAAAAGTCAAATGTTGCGCACATCCATCAGCTTGGTGCCATGAATTGGAAATAAAATGTAAGGTATTGAAACCTGCTGTCCTCAGGCTCGAACATTATGAGTTAATAAGCCTCAGCCCAGGAGAGCAGTTGCTAATCCATTTAGGCATTTATCCTCCGTTATCCCTCTGTTAAAGACCTTTGGCTCGACTTACATTCTTTTTCTTTATGGAATTAAAACAACAGATACATTTCCAGGGTCAGATTTCTGCTTTACCCTTCAGAAGCAGGAAAATAAAAGTAAAGTGAAAGAAAAGAAAAGAAGAGGAGAATGTGGCCAGGGAAGCTGTGATTTATCTTCCATGTTAAATGTTTTGTATGTGATTTACCATGATATAATTCTATAAGCAGAAAAATGAACCCATTAAATTTGATCAGGAGAAATGCAGCCACATTTGCAATCTGTCCATCTACATTATCCAACCTACTGCTGTGTGGAGGTTTTGCCAGCTACTATTTGTGAGTGCGGTATAGCTTACAAATATTTTTCTTATTCCTTGAAATATGTCATTCTGATGACTGCTATTGTGTGCCAGCAATGGGAAAAATTCTGGCTTCCAAATCAGAACTGTCCTGTCAACACATTTATGGAATATTCAACCTTAAGTCTTTCAGGGAACCAAATTCTTCTTCTTCTTTTTTTTTTTTTTTTAAATGGAAGAAACCCACATCCAGAGGCTTCAATTCACACAGCTAATTAATAGCAAGCTTTAGACTTCACATGGTTTTCCCGCTGTCTAAAATGTTTCCTAGTAAGATGATTTTAGAGGCCTGCCATTGTAATAGCAGAGTGATGGAGGCATCCTGGTGAGCCGGGGACTTTACTAGTTTGAGTAGTCAAAGTTTCAGTTCCCAGGAAACTCCTCAGTCCCAGGAAAAGCTGGACAGTGGTCATCCTATGATAATTACTTATTTCATATCCTTTCTCTCTTATTCACAATGCTCTGTAAGCTAGAAACTTGACGTTTTTTAATGCCGTATGGTGTTTGATTTCTTTCTTTCATATCCTGTGCTGAAAATTGCTGACTGTATTACCCTGAAATATAGACAAGAGGGACTTTTACCTTGGGCTTATCCTTTAGGGGAGATGGCTCTGGTACTCCTTTGACCAGGACCCAGCCCATGATGTGAGAAGCCTTGCAGCCAATAGGATGTGCCCATGCAGAGATCAGACTTCCCTTGTAGCCAATGCTCCAGGTACCAGGCAACCTTGAGGATGATATGCACCCTTCTGGGACAAGCATAGCCCTCCATCACTATATATACACTTCCCTGTAAGTGTGGCCAAGGGCAGCTGTTTTCAGGTGCCTGGAGAAGAAGATGTGGGAGGCACTTGAATAAGTGAGCTGGGCATCTGAATATCTGTGCACACATTTCCTAGCAGCCTAGGAAGGAGATCAGGGTGGAGAGAAAGGGGAGGGTGGAGCCAGCATCCAGACCCTGCTCTCCCCCCAGCCCCTGTGCTTTTCCCAAGTTCCTACCCTGATTTTCTAAGCCTTCTAAGAAGATTGCATTTAAACTTGGCCTTCTGCAAGAAGTTGAAAGGGGAATTTGTCAAGATGGGAGGCTACTTTTTATTTCACAGTTGGTTGGCTTGATTTACCACTTTCAGATAATTATTCCTACGGTGTTTGGGTCTGCATTTTTGCTCCTGTGTCCTGGCTCTGCTGCTCAGAGAAGGGCTTGACCACTGCCTTCCCTCAGGTCAGACAGCTTCCTGCTATCACTTCCAGATGGGTCCAGAAAAATAGGCTCTCTGAGCAACACAATAATCAAATAAACTTATGACACATGAGTGGCTTCTATGCCTGTTTTTTATGTCAAGGTTTTAGGGTCCCTTTTGTACTCTTTTAAACCCTGGACTTCATTACTCTGACTCACCAACAGTTCTCAATAACTGCCATCAGAGAGAGATTTGCTCTGCTGTCTGGGTATCCCCTTGATTGAATGTAAATAAAAAGTCTCCTCTTGGATAGATAAAGATGGAGGGAACTGTCATCTGAGATGAATACAGTGGAGTCAGTTGAACTTTACTTCCTCCTCTGGAGGGAGTGATTTTTTTTTTTTCCCCAAAACAGTTCAAGTGCAAAAATGATATTTTATGTTTACATCACACATGTAGTTTCTCACCCTTAGTTACTCTCGATTTTTGGCCATTAGATTGCTGTGTCAGTAACTTACTGAAACACATTAACACAAAAGTCTAATCTCATAAATTCAGATAGAATCATTAGGAAAGCTAACCATCAGTAGCAGCCACACGTCACTGAGCATTTATAATGTACCAACTTTGTACCAAATGGCTTATGTTCATTGTCATAGTTAGCTCTTGCAACACTCGGATGACACTGTGGTTCCATTATACAGAGGAGAAAACCGAGGCTTCAAGTGTGTCTCTTTTGCCCAAGTAA
Source organism: Redunca redunca (assembly GCA_006410935.1). Lineage (NCBI taxonomy): Eukaryota > Metazoa > Chordata > Mammalia > Artiodactyla > Bovidae > Redunca > Redunca redunca. The sequence continues at coordinate 2,523,140 of SJYQ01007700.1, forward strand.
CAAAACTAGTGTATAGCAGTTTGTCCTCTGTCAAGCCATTAGTTTATTCATCCAAGAAACATTTATTGCAAATCTTCCATATGTCATGACCTAGGTGAGGTCTTCCTAGTGTGTTGGGTAAATGGACAGCAAAAGCAATTATTTACTGTATTTGCTATAATCTGGATGGCTTAGGATTTGTGAGGAGATCAGAAGAGGAGCATTTAATTCAATCATGAGTGGAACAAATGTCTGAAAATGTTTTCCTGTGGAGTCAATGCTGGAGCTGAGTCTGAAAGAAGAAATGGGTATTTCTAGAAGATTTGGAGAATAGCAATTACTATTCTATGGTTAGAGGGGCAGTGATGGTGGAAGAGATAAGGCTAAAGCATGTTTTAAAGGGAGAGAACATTAAAGAAAATCCTCAAGTTCTAGAAAACACCAGTGGATTTTGTCTTTGTAGGTCCATAATTGTTCCAGAAAAACTTCTACTTCTGCTTTATTGACTATGCAAAAGCCTTTGACTACATGGACCACAAAAAAACTTTGGAAAATTCTTAAAGAGATGGGAATACCAGACCACCTGACCTACCTCCTCTTGAAAAACCTGTATGCAGGTCAGGAAGCAACAGTTAGAACTGGACATGGAACAACAGACTGGTTCCAAATAGGGAAAGGAGTACATCAAGGCTGTATATTATCACCCTGCTTATTTAACTTCTATGCAGAGTACATCATGAGAAATGCTGGGCTGGAAGAAGCACAAGCTGGAATCAAGATTGCTGGGAGAAATCAGTCACCTCAGATATGGAGATGACACCACCCTTATGGCAGAAAGTGAAGAGGAACTAAAAAGCCTCTTGATGAAAGTGAAAGAGGAGAGCAAAAAAGTAGACTTAAGGCTCAACATTCAGAAAACCAAGATCATGGCATCTGGTCCCATCACTTCATGGGAAATAGATGGAGAAACTGTGGAAACAATTGCAGACTTTATTTTGAGGGGCTCCAAAATCACTGTAAATGGTGACTGCAGCCATGAAATTAAAAGACACTTACTCCTTGGAAGAAAAGCTATGACCAATCTACACATGTTATAAAGCAGAGACATTACTTGGCAACAAACATCCATTTATTCAAAGCTATGGTTTTTCCAGTAGTCATGTATGGATGTGAGAGTTGGACTGTGAAGAAAGCTGAGCACTGAAGAATTGATGCTTTTGAACTGTGGTGTTGGAGAAGACTCTTGAGAGTCCCTTGGACTGCAAGGAGATCCAACCTGTCCATCCTAAAGACATCAGTCTTGAGTGTTCATTGGAAAGACTGATGCTGAAACTGAAACTCCAATACTTTGGCCACCTGATGCAAAGAACTGACCCATATGAAAAGACCCTGATGCTGGAAAAGATTGAAGGCAGGAGAAGAAGGGGATGACAGTGGATGAGATGGTTGGATGGCATCACCGATTCAATGGACATGAGTTTGAGTAAACTCTGGGAGTTGGTGACAGACAGGGAGGCCTGGCGTGCTGTGGTCCATGGGGTGGCAAAGAGTTGAACATAACGGAGTGACCGAACTGAACTGAGGTCCATAATTATATAAAACATAAAAAGCATGAAGAACTCTTGAAATCTCACCATTCTCTTTAATATCTTAAAGATGAATAAATAAAACCTGGATATAATTATGTGACTTACTAAGCCCAGGCTAAATGTTAGTAAGAGTGCTACTTTTCTGAATCCTCCATTCCAAGGCTTAAGGCTCCAATAGTCACCTTTGAGACTATTTTACCTTAACTAATCTAACAAAAAATAAAATTAAACCTAATAAATCTTCTCTATTTGCAGACTGGAGTTTAGTGAATGTGTTTTTGTAGAAGACCAAATGAATGTGGATAGGCTAAAACGAAGACTTTTATCCATTTGCAAAATGATTTATAACCATTTCATTTTCAGTAGTCACCTCATTGGTTGCACGTACAAATGCTTCTATAACAGCATCTGTTATTTGCAACTAGAGTGTGTTTTTGAAAGCTGATCAGCTCTTACGGTAATGATAAGGCCTCTCAGATTTTACCGCTCTGGCTCCTCTCTATCTCAACCATTCTGTTCCTAGTTCTAAGACCAATCCTGACTGTATGGAACGACTATGTATTGCCATTTCAGATTGACATTCCAAATTATATAGCCAGACTTTCGTCTCATTTCCCCAAACCAAGAAGACTCTACTTCTGTAATCATAAATGAGCTCTCATATTATAGCCTCCTTCTCTCGTTCCCTTTCCAATCTCCTTCAGAGATGTGGTATTAAGCACTTAACTCTAGCATATAATTGAATTCCACTCACTTTCTATGGAGGTTGCTGGTCCAGCCATCTTCCTGGATTTCTAAACACATATACTCATGTATGAGCCCTTTCCATCTTCTGGGAAATAGCAAAACTCTTCCTTAAACCCCTGTGATGCTTGCTGGCATGTTGTCTTATCATCCACTGTTACCCTTTCTGTCTTTCTTTCACCTGTCTTAGGTGGATTAATTCTGGCACACTTCAATTAAGACCTTTGGAGAAACATTTATATCTCCCATAGGAACTTCGCTGCTGTTGCTTCGGCCTGCCTTGTGCTAAATCAGGTTGCTACTTCCTATAATGTAGAAAGCCTTTTGTTGAGAAGGGGGGTGTGAAATGGTAGAGATTAAAAGAGGAACAAGGAGATGGTGTAGAGAGATTTCTTTAGGAGGGAGCTACAGTTCCAGGGAGTGGAATTTAAGGAAAGCCCACTTTTTGAAGAAGTAGTAAGTTGTATCCAGGAAAAATTCATCTATCCAAAGAGCACAGATGTACCATGGCTGATGAGAAAGGTTCTGTTTGCCAAGTGATTTGGAAACCTGCGAGACTCCCCTTTTATTCTTAAAATGGGGCTTCTGAATTTGTCCAGCTCTCACTCATCAGGAGAAAATGTTGCCAAAGAAACCTGAAGCCTGCATCCTGGGAAGATGTTCTAAGCCGTAGGAAAGATTTCAAGATCTATAATTGTCAAGAAGAACAGATGGAAATATAGCAAAATGGAAAGGTTAGGACCAGATATTGTTTTATTTAGAAAAAGCCTCTGAGCCACTTCTAATTATAGATAAAACAGGACAGTATTTAGAGAGATCATTAGGCGGGGCGTCAGGAGCCCTGTGTTCATCATATCTCTCGTTTAACTGATTCTCAGAGGTGCCCTTGACTATGTTAGCTAACTTATCCGTTCTCAACTTGTTCAGTTGTATGCTGGTGGGAATTAAGGGCTTTACTTTTTATAGTCCTATTCATCTGGGGAATTCTGTTCTAGGAGGATATATGAACACTCTCTATAAATACTATTAGTCAACAGTGAAAGTCAAAATACGAACAAAGAAAGTATAACTACTAAAGAAAACATGTTAACATTTGTGGGCAATGAACATCAGTATGCATTTTAGTTTTTACCCTTGTAATTCAAACATATGTAATTCAATGTAGTACAAACATTTTGTAATTAAAGTATAACAGTTTCCTAACTGGATGCCTTATTTCCATTCCCATCTTCTTATAGTCTTTTTTTCTTTTCTGCATAACACCTGGGATGATCTTCCTAAAGCCTAAAGACCATCATATTCTTTTCTTTGACGCTCTTTCTGATGAATCCCTCCTGCTCTAAAGACAACATATAAGCATCTTATTGTAGCCTCTAAAGTCATCTATATAGAGTCCTGCTCATGACCCCTGTGACTCTCCCATGTCCTCATCGTCTGCAACTTATTACCTCTCCATTAAGTTCTACTATAAGAGCTTTCTTTCAACCCTTCAGATACCCCAAAGTCATTTCCTATATAGAATTGTTGTACATGCTGGTGTGTCTGCTGGGATACCTTGTCTGACATCTTAGCATCACTAGTTCCTCCACATCATACAAAGTCTCAGCTTCACATCTTCACAAAGTGACCTTCTCCAATCTAGCTAGTGTTCTGGCCACTGTTGAGTCCTTTTAATCTAGATTCCCTATTTTATTTCTACAAAGCATCCATCACTAGCTCATGTAATATTTTTGACTTGATTACTGCCTGTTTTGTCTTATCAGAATGTGAACTCTATGTTGGTGGGTTTTATCTTATTCACTGGGAGGTCTCCAGGGTTAAGAATAGTAATCTGCCCATGGTTTTCTTTCCCAGAATATCCATTAAATGAATGACTATGTCCATGGAAGGAAGTTCAGTAAAAAAATCCAGAACAGGTCCTGTGTGTGCTGTTTATAGAAGTCATATTTAAATAACCTATGTTATTACCATAATACAATTTTATTCCAATCTACTTATATATTCATGAGGCTTTTTAGGTATAAAATAGGGAACAGTAGAGACAATTTACATACTAGACATCAGATTTATAATAATAGTTACGACATATATAGTTTCCCATCAGTGAAAAAGGCATCAAATAAAATTTTATAGAACATTATATGGTAGTCTATTCAAAGATCTTTCTTGTCTATTTAAAAATATGCTGAATTTATTCCTTATTTACTTATTAGTTCCTTTGTCCTCTTGTTTAATAAATTAGAGATTTGATTGCATGCTACCCTTTCCTGATATATTCAAGATTCACCATAGCCAGATAAGAGAAATAAAATGTGTCTTTATGGCTCAAGTGTAAAGAAAAATGATCAAATTCCAAAGAGCGAGGATGGGGAAGACAAACACATAACATATACTAAGCCACTGTGATTGAATTAGAGGCTCCTTTGTATCCAGAATGAGTGTTGAATTTCCCCAGAATTTCCCTTGTTGGGGAGGTTATTCACTCCTTACCTCTTGGTAGCATTACAGTTATAGAGACATGGGAGAAGAATCCTTCAATGTGGAGGGACACGTAACAGCCAATTACATGGTCTAAAAGGAGAAGCAGCCTGTTAGGGGTCCTGAATGGTAAGCAGCAGGATCTGCGTCCCTCTCCCTGGCAGTCCTTGGGCCGCCCCCCAGTGGTAAAAGTCTTTCATGTCAGACTGGCTTTGAGAGGGGCATGGGGATGTCTTCCATCCACAAAACTAAATTCACTGCCAGTCTGAAGCTGGTCTCATCTAGTCTTAATTTGCAAGTACTGATTTGTCCCAGTATAGTAGTGCTATATATTCATACCAAAAATTTGACAACTACAAAATGCATAGAAAAAAAAATTCACGTATAATTACAACCTTCAGACATTGTACTATTTTGATACATGCTGTCCTAGTATAATTACACATGTATGAATATGTGTGAACATATGTATTTATAGTGTATGTATACATATATACATGCGTATATTTATGTACATATATTCACATATACAATATGTTCATATTATATATGTATATATTATGTATACATATATAAGTATAAATGTGGGCTTTCCAGGTGGCACTAGTACTAAAGAACCTCCCACCAGTGCATGAGACATAAAAGACTCAGGTTCAGTCCCTGGGTTGGGAAGATCCCCTGGAGGAGGGCATGGCAATCCACTATTCTTGCCTGAAAAATCTCATGGATAGAGGAGCCTGGTGGGCTACAGTCCACAGGGTCACGAAGAGTTGGACATGACTAAAGTGACTTAGCCCCCATGCACACATAAGTATAAATATAGTGTATTATTTATATACACACATTGTATATAATATTATCATATTGAACAACTCAGTTGTAACTAATCTGATTTATTTTTACTCAGTAAACACTTATGTTTCAATATTTCTCAACACTAATGGATACTTAGTATTCAACTATATTCTACTTTTGATTGTTTCACAAAATATTATGAATGCTTGATTTTTAGAGTTCCATTAGCAAATATGGAATAAAAGATAAATGTCCGTTTTCATTAAGCCTTCAATAGAAGGGTTGTTGTATTCATTCTTTGCACCAAGCATTCTTCTAGAAACTTTAATGTCTGTTTTATCAGTCAGTCATCCAATATCTGTGTAGAACAACATCAAGTGTTATTCTCATTTTATTGTCAATAAAATTGGATGATATGGCCATGAAAAAATATACAGTACATATAAATATATACATAATAACAAAAAAAATCACATCCACATCACACATACACATATACTAAAGGGGACACTCTAAATTTGGTCATTTTGTCCTTAAGAGTTAACAAATGAGCTCCAGAAAAAATTTGCAATCTGTTTTAGTAACTATAGTTTTGTAAGTCTGTAGAATGTATGGAACCAAAGACTCCCAGAAATTTCTAAATAGGATACTAAATTTCTTCTGACTTAACCCTATTGTATTACAGATGAAAAACTTGGCTTCAGACAGTCATGTTTATGTCAAATTCAGCATCTGAGACTAAATCCAGGCTGTGTCATGCCATCCCTTGTCCATTTCTTGGCTTACTCAGTGATTATTTAGTGAGTACCTACTATGGATTGAACAATGTATAAAGGCCCAAACATGTAAGTAGATGAAAATTTCATGGATTTCTTATCCTTGAGACTAAGGTAGAATCTGCCTCAGTGGATAAGCTTTCTAGCAGAATCATTTGATTATTTTCTGCCAACTTCCTCCTTCCCTTATCCAATAGCAACTCTTCATAGTTGGCTGGCTCCACAGGTTACTATAACTTCACCATAGACATGGACAGATATTTTCTATTCTAGGCAAGTGATTCTAGGGTAGGGATGGTATAAGTCCTTGCTGTGTGCTAGATATTGGGTATTAAGTGTGGCAAAAAGGATATCTGCCCATATAAGTCAAATCCTTTAAATCCTAAGTGTGACTCTAAGAGGATCAGGCAAGTCAGATTATGGTAAGTGCTAAAATAAAGATTATATAGGCTATTTATTTTTATGGAACAAGTTACACAAAAATGTAGTGGTTCACAAATGCAAACATTTATTATCTTATGATTTCTGTGAATCGGGAATCCAGGCATAGATTAGCTGTCTCCCCTGGCTCATGGGCTCTCACAAGCCTGGTATATCAAGTTATTGACTGGACCTGCAGTTTGCTTTCCCCAGAGTTAAGGGTCTGACAGAAACAGTGAGGGTTGACTAGTAAGATGGAAGGCACAAAAATTTTGAATCTCAGAAAAGACATCCTACCACTTCTGTTATGGTCTATTTACTTGAAGCAAGTCACTGGGTCCAGCTCAGTTTTAGGGAGAGTAGATTACCCTACAGCAAGCGTCAGGAATTAGGGATCATTGGAAACCATCTAAGGAGTTGCCTTCCACAGAAATAAACCAAAGAGAAGGAATCTGTTATTCTGCATAGGGATTTTCAAATGTCTTCCTTGAAGAGATCATATTTGAGTGGAACTTTGAAAAGAAAAAGAGGACTTCACAAGAACATAAACATAAAAGGAAAGGGTTCCAGCACACAGAAAAGCGCAGAGGAGTCAGCGTTCTGGGGCTCATTCATTCAAATGACCTTTTGGAGGGACGACCACATGGCAGGGTGGTAGCCTGGTAGGGCTACAGCACAGGACAAACTGTATGTCTTAACTGACTCTCAGCAGAAAGACCACTAACCCAGTGTTCTTACTGCTGTTAAATGATGTACATCATTTTTCTAGACCAGTAATGGCAAGTCAAACATCATTATAGAATCCGGATGGGAGAGCGTTATAAGAAGTCATGTAGCTTCTCTTGGTTTATGGAAAAAGAAGAGATTTCAATATCTGAAACGCCTTTGCCCAAATCACTTAACCTTGCTAAATCCAAATGTCTATAACTATAAAATGGAATAATTATAATTATATCAAAACACTGCTGGAAGGATTAAAGGAGATAACATTTGTGAAAACACATAGTTCAAAGCCTAATATATAATAGACATCCAATAAACTTGTCTCATTTGTCTTGCTTTTCATCTCTATTTCTTTGTCTCTCTTTTCCCCCAAATCCATTTAGACATTCCCTTACATCATAAACAACAACAAAAGATTTCCAAGTTTTTACAAAGCCAGCAAGGAAAGTTTGCCATTTTTTACATCATTCTAAAGCTTGAACATCTTTGCCATCTAAGAGACAAAGTTTTAAATNTACAAAATTAACCTGATTTTAATCACATTATTCCTAGAAGATTTGTTGCACATAATACACACTAGATAAATGCTCTTTAAATTAGTTATTTTCCACCTTGTAGTCAAAAGTAATATTATCTTCTGAAAGGTAAAACTAACATCAATAATTATAAAAATCTAGAGAACTATAATAAGTACTAAGCAAACAGATGGTTAGTTTAAATGACTTAAGAATCTGTGTGTTTTTATCCTAAGAAAGATATTTAATACCTGGGCTAATTATAGACACAGCACTGCCTGTCACATTGTAATTTATGCTTCTATTCTGATTTCTTTTTTATTTAAAGAAATTAGGTTCCTGTGCATGAGGTGCTCCATGCATCTGAGGCTTTTATGCAAACTACAGCTAAGCTCAATTCCAACATTTAAAAATGCTTTCAGATGCAACTATTATATATAGAATGGGTAAACAAAAAGGTCCTACTGTATAGCACGTGGATATTCACTATTCTGTTATAAACCAAAATGGAAAAGAATATGAAGAAGGATATATATATGTGTGTGTGTGTGTGTGTGTGTGTGTGAAGGGAAGTGAAGTTGCTCAGTCGTGTCCGATTCTTTGTGACCCCATGGACTGTAGCCTACCAGGCTCCTCCCTCCATGGGATTCTCCAGGCAAGAGTACTGGAGTGGGTTGCCAGTTCCTTCTCCAGGGGATCTTCCTGACTCAGGGATC